>JANAVB010000397.1:11240627-11340868 GCA_029216955.1 Iris pallida | reverse complement strand
ACCTACCACATTCCCCCACTCCACAGATCCACAGACCAGATACACCTTCCACATCCCAGTCCCGGCAGGACCGATACTTCCACCACCCTCTATCACTATACCCACCCAGGCTTCCGTCACACTCGACGGGAACCAGCTGCTCACACTGATCCAGGGGTTCCTAACAACCCATCAGAGCAGACTACCTAACCGCCAGAGCATGGAGCGTTCTGAGGGACGTCCCGTTGGTCCCACCACCTGTAGAGCCACGAGGAAAGCGAGGACGATCACGGACTTCATGGGTCTGAATCCAAAGGAGTTCTCAGGGACTGAGGGCATAGTAGTGATGACTGGCTAGATTCAGTAGAGAGGAAGCTTCTGGGAGTTAGGATGTCGGATTACCTTCAGGTCGCGCATGATTTCTGCTGATAGACTTAGCAGGATGGTTGGTGGAATGAGCCGTTGTTTGCGAGAGGTAGAGCCACCTGGGACCAGTTCAGACCCAATTCAAGAAGAAATTCTTCTCGACCACTGCTAGAGTAGCCATGGAGCTACGATTCCAGAACATCCAGCAGGGGAACCGTTCTGTTGATGACTATGCGGGAGAGTTTAGTCGCCTGAGCCGTTTTGCTCCTAGTCTGGTTGTTGATCCAGAGGAGATGACCCGTAGGTTTTGCCATGGTCTAGTTCCAGACATTGGCATTCTTATAGTGGCGAACGGTACGACTGACTACTACCAGAGCCTAGAGTTGGCCCGGAGCATAGAGGAGCGTCTTCTGTCTAGCAAGAGGCCGGCTTTTGTACATCATGAGGGACCGTCCAAGCGTCAGGCTTTCCAGCAGAGAGCGCCGACGCCACCCCCCGCAGACTTACCATCCCCCTACACCACATCGTCAGACCCCGCCAGTTAGAGCCCCGGGACCCCGACATCAGCAGCAGAAGCAGAAGGGAGCTATATGTTCTTTCTGCGGAAGACCAGGGCATGAATTCGTCGTCTGCAGGAAGAGGTTAGGGCAGTGTTTAGCTTGTGGGTCTGCCATCCATCAGATTCGGGACTGCCTAGTAGCCAAGGGACCCCAGGGGAAGACTTATAGCCTAGTCCTTGAGCCGGAGCCGGAACAGGTTTCAGGAGGTTAGTTTTGACCGTAGTCTTAGTCATTTATTGCATTGCTTGCTATGTTAGAATATTGTCGGGTCTTCAATCCTTGTGAATTTCGAGGACGAAATTTTTCAAGGAGGGAAGACTTGTCAACCCCTGATTTTCAAAAATTTGTTAAACTAGTGTTAATTAATTATTAAATGTCATTATTGGTTTTAAAATAATTTAATATGATTTTAGGAATTTTCTAGAATTTTTAAATGAATTTTTAATGAGTTTTAAAAAATATCATTTTGTAATTTATTTAAAAGTTTTAAAAGCATTTTGTAATTTTCTGAATTATTTTAAAAGTGCTTTGCAATTATTATAATTGTCTTAAATAAAGTTTTGTAATTATTTGAATTGTTGTAATGGCAGTATACAATTATTGAAATGTCTCAGAGTGTGGAATGTAAATTAAATTTGCATTTAACAATTGCTAGGACCATAGTACAATTTCCTAATATCTAGGGGCCTAATTGTAAATTACCCAAACCCCCCCCGACCAACTCTCTCTCTCCTCCAGCTCCCTCACCCACCCCCGTTGACCCGCTCGGCTGCCCGACCGACACAACCGCCCTGCCCCCGCCTTTCCCGGCTGCCCCCACCGCCTCCAAAGCCCCTATAAATATCCCCCTCTCTCCCCCCGACCTAGCTACCACCTCCACGACCACCGACGACCGCCACAGCCCCCGCTCCTCCACAAAACCCTAGATCTAACCCTAGCTCCGGCAAGACCCCAGCGCCGCCCCTACGCCGAGCACCACCGCCCGCAACCACCACCGATAGGTTCGCCGCAGTGAGGCGAACACGTCGCCACCGGAGCGCCCTGACCCCGACGTCTCCTCCGCCCGTCAGCACCATCGAACCCCCCTCCAACCGCCGGACACGTAGGTAACACGACTTAAATCGTGTCGTGCGTGTCTCGCCTTCACGCACGAGACTCGCTAGGACACGACGAGCTCAGTGCTGTGCTCGGACACACGAGACTGTGCTCGTACGTGTCGTGCAGGCCTAGGACACGAGGATACCTGTGTCCTTAACTGTCAGGACACATGATGGTTTTTATATTTTTTTATGTTTAATTCACTTGTTACTAAATAAAATAAACCCAACCCTATTCCTAACAGTCGGGCCAACTGGCCCACTGGCCAGCGCGCAGTAACTAAAACCCCCCACGCTCTGCTAGCCCGAGTTCGAGCCCCCCTTGCTGTCTTTCTTTTTCTTTTTTCTTTTCTTTTTCCTTTTTCTTTTCTTTTCTTTTTTTATGTATATTTATATATATATGTATATACATATATTTGTATATATATATATATAATTATATATACTGTATTTATGTATATATACTTACTGTTTTTCTTATGTATATATGTATATATACTTTATTCTCTTGTACTTTATTATTCTATGTATATATACATATATATGTATTATGTATACATATATTTATGTATATATATATATATTTCCTTGTGTATATATATATATATATATTATTATATATATACTATTATATGTATATGTATACATTATTTTGTATATATATATATATATATATATATATATATATATATATATATATATATATATATATATATATATATATATATATATATATATATATATATATTATATAGTTAAGTATTTTCTTATATGTATGTATATATACATATATTTGTATATATATATATATATATATATATAATATATAGTTGAGCATTTTCCTATATATATAAATATCCCTATATATATATATATATATATATATATATATATATATATATATATATATATATATATATATATATATATATATATATATTTTTATATATATATATATATATATTATTTCCTATATGTATTTTACTTAGCTTAGTGTAAATTATTTATATAAAATAATGTTCATACTTTTATAGTTACTATGTAAAACTTTACCTTATTAAAATAATAATATTTATTTTGATTATTATCAAATGGTATTTCTATTATATTTAAATTACTGCAACCATTTGGTGTCCAAGCCTAGCATGGGTATTTGGGCTCAAATGTGTTTTCACACATTCAAGACCTGTACAAGTCATATTGGACTTGATTCATGGCCTTGGGTCCTGTATTTGAACTTTGGTTCAAATTATATACATGGACAAAATACGCAGATAATTAATTATTGTGTGCATTGCTGTTTTTGATTTTCTAAAATACTTAAAGTATTGCTAAAATTATGGAAAAATAGTTTTTAGATACTATGTTAAGTTAGCTAATTTAGTATAATTTTTGTAGTATTTAATTTACTGTTTTGTCACTAGTTTGGCATATGAAACCAAAACTCATTTTTTGTATACTTAGGAAAACTGATTTTTATAAAATATTTGTACTGGTTAATAAATTCCAGAAAAATTATAATAAATTTCTATAGTTAGCAAGGATCGTTTTGGTACTTTGTTTTATGCAAAACTAGGCTTTTTGTCTATCTCTAAAATTGTTAGAACACAATAATCTTTTAATTTATTTATTGATTAATTACGACTTGTAGCTTTTTATGTTATTTGGAGTTTTAGTCGTGTTGAACCCCATCCCTCACTAGTGTAAAGACCCTAGAAAGTTAGTTAACATAGTGTGTCACCCTACATTGGTCTCCTATGCCAAGTCATCATTTTGGCTAGGTGCCCAATCACAAGTCATGTTTCACCAATTAGTGTCCTAGTGTTTTAGCTTAGTGTAAAACTAAGTTATTGTATTTACTTCTACAGTGACGAGTTACCGGGCATCCATAGCACATTTATCGCAGCTTGTTTTACTTTGCTAGAGGCAAGTACTTTCTACGAACTTTACATATTGTCACATAAATGAACTGCAAACCCCACCATGTTAAATGCTGATCCTTGGGGTAGCAAGTTAGATCTCTACATATTGTACTTTCAGTTACTACCATGCTTAGAACAGTCTTGATGTACCTCTCACATGATTAGAATATGGGTTATGGGGAAACTGATAGTAGAGTACGTGATCATACCCCCCCTTCAGTACCGAGCAAAGTTTCATTTTATATGATACCGCGCCGTAGGCCTTACTCTCCAAGCTGTATTTGTACGTGTGTACATATATCGCCTTTACACTTGTACGGAAGTACATTTTATTTACATGTGCCTCAGTACATTGTACACCTATTGACCGATCACGTACCTGCTACAGTTTTAAACATTACATATACATCTGTCTCTATGACATATGTGTCCTTGTCATGATAGACTATGTGATGCCATGCTTTCCAATTATTCCTCTCATGTTCATTTCCATGTTTCATATGCTAGTTTGCTAGATTTAGTACTTGCTCCCGTCCTGACAGGATAACGTTGTAGGTATACATACTGAGGAGGAGTTGCTCTGTGATTCGTATTATGGAGTTACTGCCGAGGACCCGGCTCTGCTTTACGAGGATGTTCCTGCGGGAAACCTCGCCTAGTTGTCTTTTGTTTACTTAGACTTTTGAGAGTAGACATGTATTAGACTATATCATTTTGTAACTGGACATGTATCCAGTTTTACATTTCAGTTTACTTGTACTTGGATATTTTACTATATACGACGACATTTGTGTTTGGAGCATTTATGATTCTTTTTCACTTATAGAACTGTTGGTACATTTAGTCTTATCTTGTTATCCCTAGAACAGCTTACTGCGCTTTATCTTAAGCGTAGGCTGGACATGGCTCGGCCCGGCCCAACAATTTGGGTAACGGGTCGTGACAAATAGTAACCGAAATCTCAAATAAAACCTGAAATGGTAACAAAATTCCATATATAGGACATTATCCCGAAGGGATAACAGTGTCTCGGAGGATGAACTGAAGCAAAGTATCAGATAGGAGACAAAGTTTCAAAATAAGAAATAAAATCTTGTACCGGCAACAAGTTTCGATAAAATCTTGAATAACAATGAAATCTTGAGCAATACTCGAATAGAAAACGAAATCTCCAATAGAGTACACAGTCAAAAATAAAAGATCAAGTATCAACAAAGTCGTGAATAAGAAACAAAATCTCGAATAGAAATCTCAACGAGGAAGCAATATTTCGAATAGTGACCAGAAAACAGGTTCCAATAGGGAACAAGGTATTGGATCGTAAATATGAAACAAGCGAATCTCAATAATAAACAAAGTCGTAAATAGAGGACGAGTCCCGAATAAAGTCAAGAATAGAAAATAGAACCTCAAACAAGCATCAATAGAAGTGAAGGTTCAAACAAGATTTCAGAATGATATTTCGAGTAGGAATAAATTTTGAATAGTACAAGTTCGATTAGCAAACAGAATATCAATAAATGAGTAGAAACAAGTATCCATGAAACAAGCAAAATCTCAATAGGAGATAAGGTCGAAACAAGTAGTAGACAAACAACTCTCGAATAGAAAATCAAAGTCATGAAAGGGGAATAGGCAAACAGTATCGAGTAGTAAATTTCAAACAAATATTGAATTGTGGATGTGAAACATGTTTACTAAATAGGAAACAATATCTTAAAATAAATTTAGAATATCAACCAAGATTTCAAAATAGAAAATAAGAAGTTTCAAGAAAGGATCTAGGTGCTAGAAGAAATTTAAGGGAAGACGAGATTGCGAATCAAGATACATGGTTTTCCCAACCATGCAAAAGAAGCCTTCTGTCTTCAGTCTATTTTCAGTATTCCTCCGGGACTGGAATCTCTTCAATCTTCTTCAACTGTTCTGACGTAGACTGGTCCATGCGGTAGTGCTTCATATGATTGCTGAATCTGGAGAGGTGGGTCCCCCTTGCTGTAATCCTGGTGCTCCTCGTGCTCATCCTTGGATAGTGTGGTCAGCGGTCTCCGGGCAATCCTTGACTTGGTGAGTAGGCGATCCGCAGTACAAGCATAGCCTCAGTATCTTGCGACACTCGTCGTAGTGGTATCCTGGCAGCGGCAGAAAATACAAATGATCGTCGGCTGAATCTGAATCTGAATCTCCCGATGGGGTTGAGGTGCAGGGGCTCGGGCAGGAATATACAACTGCTGGCGTGCTGGCTGCTGAGATCCTGTTGCACTTCGGCCATTGTGATCCGCGACTTGCTGGCAATCCTTCATTCGGTGGGTAAAAGTTCTGCAATATAAACAGAGTCCGAGCCTCTTGCGGCACTCCTCGAAGCGATGTCTGGATGGCGGTGGAAAGCACCAATGGCTATTATCTGAATCTGATGACGCGACTGAAGAGGCATTGTCTGAGTGTGGCGATGCTTTGCTGATCCATAGTAGTTGATATCTTTATCATAAGTCTTCATGTTCTTTATGAACTTCAGCTTCTTATCGCGTCCTATTGTCCGTGTTACGTTCTGAATCTTCTGGCTGGTAGCTCAAATCTTCAGAGGAGTCGGTCCTCGGAGACTTGGATGATCTTCAGTGGCAGCTCTAGGTTCTCGATTTGCTCCTCTGTGCAAAATATGTGCCCGGTGTCGGAGAAGCCCGAAGATCCGAGAGTCTGGAAATCAGAAGTCCTTCCTGACTCGGAGAGTGTATCCACAAGTCTGGCTTAGAAAAGGATGGGATGCTCCCTCTGGTGTCAAGTAACTCTTCAAACATCTCCGTCAACTGCGTACTACCCATGGGGATAGTAGGGTAATAGAAGGTAGTGGGAGCTCGAAACCCTCAAGTGTAGGTGGATCGACTGTTCCGGTGTCGCGTGCTTTTGAACTATCTGAAAAACAGAAAACTGTTAAATATCCTAAACCTAAAAACAATAAGTGTTTATAGAATATCAATATACCCGATGTACCCAATTTTCTATGCTATGATCAAGTTTCCCTAGTTTAAATTAAGTCCCCCAATAGTACTCTAATACCTAGGTACTATTAGGACAGACCTGCATGGGCCACCACTAAAAACATGTCACGACCCGCTTCCGAATAATCGGACACGAGTCGGACACGCCCCGCCTTCGTTATTAAACACGATGAAGTAAGTTGTACCAATCTCTAGGAAAACTACAAGTCCAGATAATAATGAATATAAACCACAACATCTAATATCGAATCCCAGAATCAAAGTACAAGTCTAAGAGTTATTACAGTTTCCAGCAAATGAAATGTAAACTGATGTCTCTAATACAAAGTCCAAATGAAACTAAAAGGAAAGGTACTAGGCCTCCTCAGCCTCTAAGTCCAGAGCAACATCGGCTAGCTCATAGGTGCCTCCAGGCTCCTGCCCGTAATAAGTGTCACAGATAGCCTCCAACTCACCTGCAACATATCCTAGTCAGGAGCGGAGCTAAGTATATCCAAGGAAATGAACATGAACATCATGATATGGAATGAATACAGGAAAAATATAAAGTGCAAGAAATAAGAACATGAAATGAAACCTGAACATGAATACTGAGAAATAAATGCAGGAAACATAAAATGAGGCCTGAACATGAAATATACAATGGATCTGACGTGTGCAATATATCGAAATACATCCAGAGTGTGTGATCGGCTTGGGTAGATTCAGGGAACATGAAATGGTATGGCTTCGGTCCCGCGTGCACGATGCGGGGCCTAAGCTATTCACATGAATAGTAACTCGGGTTTGATCACACATCTGTAGTATTTCTCCTCCCAGATATAAGTAAACTCAGGAAACAAGATACAAGACAAATCTCTTGAAGTATCGTGTCAACAAGAAGGTACAAGCATGAATACAAGACATGAAATAATGGACAAGTTCGAGGAGTATACTTGCCTTGCTCAGGGTGATCGAGGGTAGGTAATAAAGCTGGATATCCTCCTGAATAATAGGTACAAATTGATCAATGTTCTAATACTATTCTCACTGATTCTGGTTCAATTTACCATTAAATAGCTATTCCTTCTATATTATTGCAATACAATATCTTATCTAATTATTTATATCCAATTAAGATCAAGTATAGAACAAATAGAAAATATGATTTCAAAATAGTACACAATATATACAATTAATCTACTTAGAAAATCTTTAGATAACACTTCTTAATATTATTTAACTAACCAAATATAACAAGCCCATCTTCACAAAATATTCTACCATTAACCTAGCAATTACATACACTCCAGAACCCACAACTTATCCAAGCACCTACTTCACAGGAAGGAATTATATACAAACCATCCTTAAACCTATTCACAGTAAAGAAACTTCCTCAATATACTTGCCAGGTTACACAGAACACCAAAGAGGCTAAACAACCCATCATTCTTCCCACCATAAACTCAATATAGTGAATATATAAAACAACCTACTCAATTTGAATTTAAAAGCCCCCCCAACGGCTACTAGGGTTCAACTTCCCATTCTTCTCTGCATATTTGACTAAACTGCTCTAATTCCTCAGTCTATAGCTTCACCAACAGCCTCATCTGGCCTCACCTAGATATGTAGACACAAGCTTGAGTGCATCTATCACGAATGACTGGACTAACAAATGATCCTTTGTATCCTGCCAAAACGGACACGAACAACTTGTACTCGAATTAAGCAGGACACAAATCACTCCTAGACACGAATGACTGATCGAACACCGTTCTAACCTCCTGCAACCCGAACACAACACCGCCCAATGAAATTATCGGCTATGAACTAAATGCACAAAACCTGAGGGGAATGGAGTAGTTACCTGTAGATGACTAATCCACACAGAAACTAGGACATACTCGCAGAACGGACACGAACCTCACATCCAGATCTTTGATACAATCCTGGAGTAACCATTTCAACAAATAGTTGGTGCTCAGCAAAAATCCTTGAAACAAAGTACGTTTCCTCTGTTTCTTTTGAAACTAAGGAATGCAAGAATTGATTCCAGGACTTCATAGATCAAATCACCAATCGAATTTAGCATCAAGAACTCTGGAAATAATTGATTCAAGAAAACCACAAGCTCCCACTCAAGAAATGATACTCCAATTGAAATCAAAAATTCAAGAAGTGCTGGATTAGTTATCGGAGACAAAAACTCACCTACTCGAATCTGTTTGATCAAATTGACCGATGACTCAATTGTTCAAACCAATCGATCCGGCTCGTGACTTCTTCGATCTAAATACAACGCAGAGATTCTCGATCGATTCGAACGATTTGGATCTAGCATTCTACAGAGATTCATCACAACGGGAAAAGGAAATCAATCAGGAAAGAATTGAGGAACAGTTTCCTTACAATCAAGAATTTAGGTTCATTGACATGGCAGCACACTTACTGGATCTTGATTGATTGACGAAGAGGATGGTCGACTTTGTAGATCGAGCGTCGGTATGACTTGTACATGGTTGCTGCTGGAAGAAGATCACCACGCCATCGTTGTCGTTTGCTGAGGACAGTGAGCACCGCTACGGAGAAGAACTCAGTCGCCGGAGTGGAACGTCACCGCTACTGCCATCCCCATGGAGGATTCTCCAAGAAATTTGGGTTAGGCTTGAGAATTGAAATGTGGAAGAGATTGGAGAGTTAGGAACGAAGAGAGCTCTGTCCGTGAATTTGTTAGAGAAGAACAGAGAGAGTGATGGATTGTTTAAATAGGTGGTTTCAGACGTTATTTTCTTGAGGCCCAAACCAATTTGGCGCCAAGAAAATGAAATTGGCTGAGTGCTCCACTATTGGAAAGAAACAAAAATTTTTTAATTCATTCCTAAGACTAACAGATTTGGAAGAATAATATAATAAAAACTTTATCAGAGCATTTATCTCACCAATGAGTTAGTGGAAATTCCCAAACCTAATTTAGACTTTTCTTCAAGGTAAACATTATGATAAGGAAATAACCAAAATATTAAATCATTCAAAACTTCATAAAATTGGGAAAGCGGGGTTACAGGGTGGGGGGGACACACTAGTTACTTAATATATAAATGGTATCAAAGCAAATATTGATTGTCGTTATGTCGATATTTGATATCGTTCCATAGTGTCATTCATCATCCAAGGAAAAGTTCAAGAACAGAAGGGATGAGAGCAAGAATCTACTAACGGAGTTCCCTTGGGGAATTTGAGGTCCACATTGAGTTCATAGAGAGGACATAACAGACCTAGAGCTACAAGTGGAGCAAAACAACATGAGTTCGGAATGGAAAGCGATGTTTCCAATGCCATAAAGTTGATCCTAGATAAACTTCAAGAATTTCAAGTCGAGATCAAGGAGGAGGTGTCACGACCCGCACCCGAATATATGGAATACGTGGGCCACGCCCAGCCTACGCCGCAGTATCAACGGTAGAGCGCTGTCAAGTACCCGATACTAACTACAACATCTAAAAGATCCATAACTATAAATGTACTCAAACGACATCACAAAAGCTAAGGAAGATAAGACAAGAAATATAACAATATCACTAGAACAACTAGAATCTACAAAGGATCATATGAGACAAGAAATGAAATGGAGGAAAAAGAATAACAAATTAAACTAAAATAACTACTAGACCTAGAACTCCTGGGAGACAACTCACGGTAAAAGAATATCGAGATCTGCCTCAGCTAGCTTCATTTTGTAGTCCAATAATGAGGGCATAACAACTTCTAAAAATATTGTCAATATATCCAGTCAGGATGTGAACGAGTACAGAAACTAACAGCAGTTCCAAATGAATTGACAAATTCTATAAGAGACAATTATAATGAAATACAAGATGAAAGATCAAGACTGGAATATAAACATGATATGTAAAACTGAAAATCATGTCAGGGTATAAAATACTGGAATGTAGAACAGTACAGTAATATCAGATGTATAATGTAAACATAAATGGTGCCTTGACATATTAGAGCATTATGTGATCGGCTTGGGTCAAGATCAGGCTCTTCCATTTGACCGACTATGAGTTAGGAAATACAAGAAAAATAAGGTCAGGCCGGCCATAATGGAAAGCTATAAGGCAAGTAGTAACATAGGTCAGGCTTTACCCTACGTGAGACGAGGGTAAAGCTATGATGCAAGTAGTAACAGGAATACATGAGGGTTGTTGATCACATAACCTCTAATAACTCCCCATCTTCGAATAGTATAATGGATCCAAACACAAGACGTTATGACACATGATTCTCCAAGAGGGTAGCGAATCACCCTCAGGAATCGGTGTCAATACAAGTACAGAAAATAAGATCGAACAATGTACCAATATACCACGATAACCCAGGAATGACATCTCATGACAGTCAACCAATATATACTAGTCCGTGTAGGATCGTGTCGGAAATCAAGTAAAACACTACAACTGAATCGGATATAGTAGATATCAAGACAATAAAAACTATCAGAGAATGTACGTATCTGCTATCCTGAGTAATAAGTGAGGGTCTATGCCTGAACCGACGTCACAGAGACCTAATATGAATTTATAGAGTTACTTAGTGTTCTAGAGTAAACAATATATATAAATACATTAATTCTATGCTTCTAGGCCTATTCTAGGTCAAACACAGTCAAACTAAGTCAAACTGGGTCAAAGGTTGACTTATAGTTGACTTTGGTCAACTGGTCAACTCTGGTCAACTCCTAGTCTACTCTAAGTTAAACTAGGTCAAAGCTAGTCTCTATAACCATCAACATGGCCGACTTATCAATTTTAGTGATGTGAAATCACTGGAATCGACAGATCTCAATTTCGATGCACGGATCTAAAAATACGAACCAAAAAGAGAAGGATTATAACAAATGGTAATAGATAAGAAAGAAAGTCTACAAATATTGTCGGATGATGAAACAAACATCACCAACGTGTCCAAAATGGTCAAAATAGCTTGAATAGCCTACCCATAAGTCCAATTTGGACACAGAGGCAAAAAGTTAAATTTGGGTTAAAACAGTATCCATTTAGGACCCACTTTGCATCGAAAAATATGCCAGAATAAAATTCGTCAAAACCTAGCAAAATATATGTCCATGAATCCAGAATGACGATACGAACTCAACGGTATATCCAGAATTGGATTCTGATGGCCCGATCTCAAATTGGTCGTTGACCCGGATATTAGAATTCGATTTGCACGGGAATGTGTGTCGGAACCAATGCCCACTAAATCTAACAAATATATTTTAACGAGTTCAGAATGACGATACAAACTCAATGGTACATCCAAAATTGGATTCCGATGAGCCGATCTCAAAATGGCCCGTTGACTCAAACTGTAGGGTCCGCCTTGCACCGAAATGCGTACCGGGCCCACGTCCTCCAAATCAAACAAACTTTATATGAATTCATGCTAGAACGACGCCACGAGTCTACTAGTGTTGTCAGAAATTGAATCCGGAGTCCCGGATTCAAAATTAGGATTTTATAAGTTGGAAATTATGAATTCAGACGGCCAACTTTGGCGTCAAATTCAACCAATCAAACAAGCTCACAGTAAAACGAAACTTGAGGGGCAAGAAGATGGTTATACCAGCTGTGCATAGAAACTGGTGGTACACCAAACAGAGCTGCAACGGCAGAGATACAAGTCCACGAAGTTGGCTCTATAAAACTCTCCAAAATATGTACAATTTAAAGGATCAACCTGGTGGCCGAATTTGATCTATCAAAGGACAGAATTAACGGCTGAACTTGACAGGGGTGAAGGGGTATATACCGAGATGGAGACACAAAAAATGTATTGACAATCCAACGGTCAGATTTCTCGAAAAATGTGCACAAAGTTGCTGCCTTGAAATGTACATTCTAAAATTCGAAATCGCGCGTCACGGCGGGATTTCGTGCGAAATGCACGAATCGCCCGTTTCTAGCATCGGGGACGAAGTGAACATACCAGAGGGCTCGCCTGAGGTCGCCACCCATGGGGGGTCGTGGGGCCGACCGTGTTTGCCGTGTGCGACCGCCGCTGCGCTGCTACATCCGCTGCTACTGCAGCGTGTGCTGCTGTTACTGCCCGAACTGCTGTTGCAGCTAACGTAGCTGCTGCTGCTGCTGCTGGCCGCAGCCCGCTGAAGGAAGAAGGAGGAAAAGGAGAAGAAGGTAGAGGAGGAGAAGGAGAAGAAGGATGGTGATGGTGGTGGTGATGGTGATGTTAATTTGAAGAAGAAGAAGAAGAAGAAGAAGAAAAAGAAGAAGAGGAAGGAAATAAAGAAGAAGATGATGATAAAGAAGAAAAAGAAGAGGAGGGGGTGTCGGCTGGATAAGGGGAGGGGTATGCTATGATGGTGATGGGGTGTTTGTGTGTGTGAGTGGGTAAGGAGAGATAGAGAGATAAATGTATATTTATTATAAAGAGAGAGAAAGAGATATTTAAATAAAGTAGAGAGGAAGAGAGATATTTTAGAGTAGGGAAGAGAGAGAAATTTGTGTGGGATATTTGGATAGTCATGAGAGGGGCCTACATAGAATTGGGTCGGATGTTGGGTCAAGTTTGGGCTAGGTTTAGTCATAATTATAAATTTAAGTCATTTATAATCATGGGTGAATTAGGAGCATACGGGAGATCAATTGGGTGGCACGCAAGTGGCATGTACATAGTAGACTCAAAATAGATCAGAACCATATATTGGGTCGATTAGATTAGACCTATGTCGGGCCCTGAAATTAGATTGAAAATTGGATCAAGTTTTACGGTAGATGATCAATTGGCTTAAATTGACCCGAAAATTGCGCGATACAAAAAAGAGCACAAGGAAACAAGTTTGAGTGGAACATGATATATAAAAGTGAAGATAATCTTGTATACTACAAACTCGTGAATGAAGTTTCCCGAAATTGACATCTCTGATGCTCCAAAAATCAAGGTCACGAAAAAGAGCATTTAATGATCAAAAAAATAATTAAATAAAAATGAATTATCAAAAATAATTCATTTAAAAAATTAAAAAAATCCCTAAAATTTAGGGGGCTCACATTATACCCACCTTATAAGAATTTTGTCCTCGAAATCAAGGTCTTATAAGCACGATTTAGGAAGAAACCCAAGTCATTTAGGCACGGTAGAATTTATTCAGACATGATCAATTTTCAATTCTAACATGACTAATTTCGTAGTCACATTAGTTAGTCGTGATCGAAAGTCAAAAATTTTAGGCACGATTTAGAGGCAAGGTAATATGTATAGTTATGATCGTTAAAATCATCATCAAGGGATTCAAAGTTGCTTGGTCATGCCAGGTCATCTGGGCACGACTAATTACAAGGAAATTCAGATATAATCAGAAAATCAAATCAAGGTCGAAAAAAGTTTAGGCACGAGTGTTGAAAATCTAAACATGATCAAAATTGAATTTCAATACGATCATAGATACGGTCAGTCTAACCTTGGTCAACAGTTATATAGATATGATGAAGAGTATGAGAGCAGCCTAGGCATGACCAAACATGAAATTTCGGTATGATCAAGGATAGTATGAAGCTTAATCGTGATTAGAACATAACTTAGTCATTTGTAAGAATTAAATCGAAAGTTAAAGCACGAGTGGTAATAGCATTGAAATCCAATCACGATAAAAAAAAATTTAGAGTTTCGACACAATCTAAGTTGATCATCAAAACAAGATTTAGGCAAGATAAAGAACAAGGTCGTCGAAGTCTGAGCACGAGCATCCAAGGATGGAAATCCAGGTCACAATTGAATTTGAAGTCATTTAAGTCTAGTCAGCAATCAAGACTCTTTGGCACGATATACAAGACAACCAAAATCGATTGGTCATAATCAGAGGGGATCAAAATCTTAATGATATTGAAATTTAAGAAACAATTCAAGGATAAGGAAATGAATTTCTTCTGATATAATAGAAAACCAAAATGTAGGACTTGTAGAAGGAAGTCGGGGTAATCATCTCGCTCTGCTTCGAATACTACCAAGATCTAAAATTTTCAGTAATTAAGATAACCACTCATGAAGCATATTCTTGTTATAACTTCTGATTAATCTTTTCTTTCTTTTTTACCGGACTTGTAATCCTTTCAACTTAGTTATCTTGAAAGTCCAAATTCCTCTACATTGTCCTAAACTTTAATTTAATCCTTGTATCAGAATTACAAAATTATTGGATATTGTCCAAATCTATACTCCTCCTATTAATGCCACTACAACAAAAAATTCATTCCTCATTATATAAATCAACCTCCACATGTCTTTCAATTGTACCTTCAGATATCACCCTTCTTAAATTTGGTAATCTTACAAAATCTCTAGATTTTCTTATAACTCAATTTTTTTCTACCGGTTCTCAATCATTCTCTACCAATACTTATTTAATTTAGCATCAACATTGCATGCAATCATAATATCCTTTCCATGTATCTTGAATTCCTAAATTTAGTATCTTGCTTTAATTAAAAATAAAACATCTCAAGAATCACTAACTTAAAAATATTTAGGTTCTCAAAATCCAGTCGTCCTCGAATATCCTCATCAGCTACAAAAATACAACTATAAAATATTACTGTTTCATGCACATTCCAATTCTCAAAATCATTCTTCGTTCCTCCTAAAACAATCCATACTCAAAATAATTCTCCAAGTGTAATCATTTATCCATTTGATAATACCGGCCTCTTGATTTTATTTCTAATCTCAGTCCTATATTTATCCCAAATTTTTATCTAAATGTCCAACATCTCATATTCCTACCAAGATACCAGTTGATAACAAATTCGTTTTCTACGAGATAGATGATTCCGATACTTCCTCAACTTTTTCCAAGGTAAAGAGATATAAAAATTTCAAAATTTTCAAAGTGTAGATGACAGATGTAGATACGAGATAGCTGATCGAGGTAAGTAGGACAAGGTTAATTAAGACAAGAGAATAATGGTAAGATGAGAAAATCATCATACGATAAGAAAAAATGATAAGACAAGAAATAATGGTAGGAATTGTTCTTGCTCATTTGGTCAAAGAAGTGAATCAATTTAAGATATGATCTGATAACCATACACGTCTATCAAAAATCATATTTTCAGAATTTCTACCACGCCAGTAAGCATAGATGCAATAAACGATAGAATCCATAACTAAGGTATACACCCTATAATCATGTTATCTAGATTCCTTACCACGCCAACCGGTATGGCTGCAAAAAAATCTAAATTTCATAACTAGAATATTATACACAAAATCAGGCTCTATGTCCTTGTCATGCTAGCTTGTATGACTGAGATAAATTCTAAACTCCATAAATAAAGTAGACATTTACCCTTCTCATCGTCCTCGTCAAATATGTTATCAGAATATATCTTAACTCAATTCATAAAAACTTATCTAGAAATAAAATCAAAGTCAACAACGAACATCAAGATTCAAAATTCATCAACGAATCAAAGATAAATAAATGAAAACAAGCAGAAATTGATTCTGAGGTAGGGTTTAGAGGGAGGTTCACAGGGGATGTCCCAAAGGTATTATCTAGGGCAAGATTCCTGGAATATAATCTAAAACAAATCTTAACCTCATATATAAGATTGGCTAATCATATTATCTTCTCAACCTAGATGATATATAAGTTCAACTTCTACATTCTAGTTTCCTCTGAGGTCCATAAACTCATCACAAAGCAAGAATAGGGTTCGATAACGGACATATGTTTCAAAATAAGGATGAATAGAAGCAAGTGGGAAATAGACTTGAAAACTTTTGAAATAAGACTCCCATGGGTCATTCCTGGAATCTATCAAGAGTTCCTAATATGTGACTAAGTACCAAAATCCTAAAATATTTCATGACTCAATCTTAATCCTAGTGCAGGCTCGCAGTAGTACAGATAAGCTCAAGTACTACCACGACTTCGCATTAATAGCAAAGACTGACCTGCATGGACCACCACTAAAAATGTGTCACAACCCGCATCCAGATATACGGGTACGAATACGTGGGCCACACCCAGCCTACGTCACAATATCGACGGTAGAGCGCTGTCAAGTACCCGATACTAACTACAACATCTAAAAGATCCATAACTATAAATGTACTCAAATCATATCACAAAAACTAAGAAAGATAAGGCAAGAAAGACAATAATATCACTAGAACAACTAGAATCTATAAATGATCATATGAGACAAGAAATGAAATAGAGGAAAAATAATAACAAAAACAAAATAACTACTAGACCTAGAACTCCTGTGAGACAGCTCACAGTGAAAGAATATCGAGATCCGGCTCAGCTAGTATCATCCTATAGTCCAATAATGAGGGCATAACAACTCCTAAAAATAATGTCAACGTATCCAGTCAGGATGGAAAGAAGTACATAAACTAACAGCAGTTCCAAATGAATTGACAAATTCTATAAGAGACAATTATAATAAAATACAAGATAAAATATCAAGACTGGAATATAAACATTATATGTAAAACTGGAAATCATTTCAGGGTATAAAATACTGAAATGTAGAACAGTATAATAATATCTGATGTATAATATAAACATAAATGGTGCCTTGAGATATTAGAGCACTATGTGATCGGCTTGGATCAAGATCAGGCTATTCCATTTGACCGGCTATGAGTCAGGAAATACAAGAAAAATAAGATCAGGCCGGCCACAATGGAAAGCTATGAGGCAAGTAGTAACACAGGTCAGGATTTACCTGTATCGCCCCAGTCCCAAAATACTTAAGACTAAGTACGTATCTATGCCAGCTGTACACATACGAAGTATACTCCAATATATGAAAAACTCGTACGTGTACATAAGCTATGAAATACAGTAAACCATGATAACTAAATCTCATCCACAAAAATCAAAAGAATAGTAATATGAATCAACTATTTTAAATGAAATAAAATGTACAAGAGAATGATCGATAAAAATTGAAAGACAAACAAAGAGCAATCATCTTCAAAGGAATGGAGAAGATCACGGCCATGGCTAGAACCCTGCAAAAAGTCATAAAGTACACACTTAGAGAGATAACCAGGTCCTCAGAGGGATGTAACAAGATACAATAAACAATATGCCATATAAATACTGAATATAAAATATGCTACAAATAAAAGTTAGTGGCAAGACCTCAATAAGGTAATCTAACCATACTAAGTGAACATGCAGTTGAGAAAAATCCTTTCGAAGCATGAGTCCTGGCTGTAAATGGGATCGGCATAGTCCCTATATAGGGCACCAGGGGCCTACGTCCGTAACGTCCGAAGATCGTCAGAGGGCATCATGTGCAAGGGGGTACGTCCATAACGCCCTGGGAAACGTCAGAGGGCACCTGGAGCCTGCGTCTCCGGAGGAGCGCACAGGTAATCAGGAAAGTACAAAGAAGCCCATACGTCAGGTATTATTCTCCCCACCTAATGTACCTATCTAAGTCGCATCCGCGATCATGTACCTCTACTAACTGCTAAGTCTCCTAACATGCCTCTATTAGCAGTTAGCCCTATCGCATGCATACAGGTGATCAGCCAATACGTAAGGACCTCTACATGTTACTCATCTCAGACATACTCGTGGTACAACTGTATCAAGGTTTATGTAACATACTAAAGATGGTAGTCCCTTATCTCTAGGTCCATATGCAATCAAAGGTTAATAAATAAAGTAATGCTACTATCACTGAGCCGGCAATAAATTAGGAACTATAAATAATGGTACAGCTAGAAGAACTGGAATAAATAAATAGTGATATGCAATAACTAAAGAAAAATGTAACTAAATATAAGCAGTAAATATGGCAAGGTATCTTGCCTGAGGTTGTGTGCAAAAGGGCGACGTCCAATAGCTCGAACCGTCAGAATAGTGAAGCGATGAAAGCCAAATCCCGCATACATCCTCGGATGCTGAAATAAACACCACAAACGTGTTTGGAATAAAAGATATATCTAGGAAACGCCTGTCCAAAAGTCTAATTCTGGTACAGAGGTAAAATTGTAATTTTGGATCAAAACGATGTCCGTCGTTGGAACCGTTTTGTACCGAAACGCTTGTCAGAACCTACGGTCTCTAAAATCGTCAAACTACATGTCTACAGGTTCGATTTGAGGAGACAAACCCAATGGTAGGTCAAATTTTGGATTTCGATGAGCCGTGTACAAATTCGCCCGTTGGAGCGGGTCGCTAGCCCGCCAAATAGGCGTTCCAGTCGACCTTCTTAGAATCTGACCAAACTTGGTATACAGGACCAGAAAAATGATACGGTTCTGTCGACACAACTTTCGTTTCGATTCGATGAACGTGCACAAAGTAATTAAATAATTTCAAAAATTGCCGATACGGTAAATTTTGACGGATACACACCAAATTCGTCGCGCACACGCAACCAATTTGAATTACATTAAAGCCCACACGGCCGCGAAGTCGATATGCACCTTTTGCTGCTTTCGATTCGTAACTACGTCGTCCGGTTTGGCGGAACGCACGTCGTATCGGAGGATTTTTCTAAAATTTTAGTTTTCGAAATAAGATTTTTCTTAATTTTTAATTCGATTTATCCTACTGTCTAAATCACTATAAATAAAACTAAATATGGCATTTTTATCTTGGTTAGGTTGACTATAATCCTATTCAAAAGGATTTTGAAAACTATTGATGGGTTGGCTGAAAATTGCCTTAAAAATAAGGGGTTGGCTGCTGTCCTATTTTCCAAAAGTCGAGTTTTTGTGCTGATTTTGTTTCGAATTAACTTTGAATATGTGTCGGTTCATTTCGAACTAGCTGGACGGGTTCCTCGATGGTCATACAGGCTATCAGTAGGATTTTACGGGGTCAAAATTGATTTATTAATCTCGGAGAAAACTGTGATGAAACTACGTACCTGGTTGGGTTTCAATGTGGCGACATTCGGGTCTGTTGTGCGCGCGCATGCTTCTGTCGGCAATGGACGGCCGGCGGCAGCTTGCAGGGGGTCGAGTAGACACGCGGGAGGTCAATGGTAGGTCTGGAGTCGAGGGCTTGGGTTGGCGAGGTATCTCGATCGGAAACTTTTAGAAGAACTTCTCCGTTCTTCTTATATACGTGTGTGAATTTCTAATAATTTGCGTCGGATTCTTTTTGATATCACACTGAATTGGATAGGTATTGGGCTAATTTGGAAGAGGGTTTGGCTACGAACAGATCTTGTGGAGATTGGATTTGAAATTTGAAAGATTTACTATCAATCAAATCCACTGCTGCGCCCCTGTTTCGCGTTGAAGGAGGTCGGGAAAAACATAGGTTTCACTACTCACGAGATTTTGGGGAAAATCTCGTGAGAAGTTGCTTCATTTTCTTTCCTTTTTTTATTATTATATGTAAGTATATTATTGTATATATACATATGCACTGATTTTAAATAAATAAAAACAAAACAAAACAAAACAAAACAAAACAAATTAAATAATATTTCGAAAACTCCCCAACATTTAGAAGAAATAACTTCCAATATCTTAGTAAAATAACTTGTGCAAATGCTTAAAATAATATCTATTATTTTTGAAGTCACATAATTTTATAAAATAAATTTTAAATAAAATTCCAGAACCAAGAATAATGATAATGATAATAATAATAATGATACTAAGATAATAGTAATAACAATAATAATAACAACAGTCATAATAATTAATAATAACAAATTAGCCGAGTTATAATAATTTGGGGAGGGCACCTATTACTACTAGTACTACTTTTATTTATATTTTATATTTTATATTTTATATTTATATTTTATTATTATTTTTCAAACAAAATATTAATCAATTCAAATCAAAAAAATAAAAATAAATATCAAAAGAAAGGAGATAGTCATAACACGTTTAATAAATCTAAACAACTAAATGTTCAAATAGAATAATTTCAGTGGCACATACAGCTAATATGAGAGTTTAAACACTTGACGGCACTAGCTGTGCCACATTGTCTAGTCAACGTGCATAACAAAATTAAGCATGGCTAAAACTATATTTCTGAATAAATAACAAAAATAATTCAAAATAATTTCTTTAAGAGAATAAAAATAAATTAAGAGATGAAAAAAAATCCTCCAAATTTTGGGGGATTACATTACCCTACGTGAGGCGAGGGTAAAGCTATGATGCAAGTAGTAACAGGAATACATGAGGGGTATTGATCACATAACCTCTAATAACTTTCCATCCCCGAATAGTATAATGGATCCGGACACAAGACGTCATGACACGAGATTCACCGAGAGGGTAGCTAATCCCGCTCAGGAATCGGTGTCAATACAAGTACAGGAAACAAGATCGAACAATGTACCAGTATACTACGGTAACCCAGGAATGACATCTCATGACAAGCAACCAATGTATACTAGTCCTGTACCATCGTGTCGGGAATCAAGTAAAATAATACAACTGAATCGGATATAGTAGATATCAAGACAATAAAAACTATAAGAGAATGTACTCGCCTGCTGTCCTGAGCAATAAGTGATGGTCTATGCCTGAACCGACGTCACAGAGACCTAGTATGAATTTACAGAGTTACTTAGTGTTCTAAAGTAAACAATATATATATAAATACATTAATTCTATGCCCCTATTCTAGGTCAAACTCAGTCAAACTAAGTCAAACTGGGTCAAAAGTTAACTTATAGTTGACTTTGGTCAACTGGTCAACTCTGGTCAACTCCTAGTCCACTCTAGGTTAAACTAGATCAAAGCTAGTCTCTATAATCATCCACATGTTCAACTTATCAATTTCAATGATGTGAAATTACTAGAATCGATGGATCTCAATTTCGATGCACGGATCTGAAAATACGAACCAAAAAGAGAAGGATTATAACAAATAGTGATAGATAAGGAAGAAAGTCTACAGATGTTGTCGGATGATGAAACAAACATCAACAACGTGTCTAGAGTGGTCAAGATAGCTAGAATAGCCTACCCATAAGTCCAATTTAGACACAGGGGCAAAAAGATAATTTCGGATCAAAACGGTGTCCGTGTTGGATCCACTTTGCTCCGAAAAATGTGCCAGGATAAAAGTCCTGAAAACCTAGCAAAATATATTTCCACGAATCAAGAATAACGATACGAACTCAACGATATATCCGAAATTGGGTTCCGATGGCCTGATCTCAAATTGGTCCGTTGACCCGGATATTGGAATTCGATTTGCACGAAAAAGCATGCCGGAACCAATGTCCACTAAATCTAGCAAAGTATAGTCAAAGAGTCCAGAATAACGATACAAACTCAACGGTACATCCGAAATTGGATTTCGATGAGACGATCTCAAAATGGTCCGTTGACTCGGACTATAGGGCTTCCTTGTACCGAAATGCGTGCCGGAGCCCACGTCCTCTAAATCAAGTAAGTTTTATATGAATTTATGCCAGAACGATGCCACGAGTCTATTGGTGGTGTCAAAAATTAAATCCGGTGTCCCGGGTTCAAAATTAGGATTTTATAAGTTGGAAATCACGAATTCGGACGACCAATTTTGGCGTCAAATTCAACCAATAAAGTAAGCTCACAATGAAATGAAACTTGAGAGGCAAGAACATGGTTATACCAGCTGTGCACAGGAACTGGAGGCATGCCAAACGGAGCTACAACGACAGAGATACGAGTCCACAAAGTTGGCTCCATAAAACTGTTCAAAATATACATAATTTAAAGGGTCAACTTGGTGGTCGATTTTGATCTATCAAACGACAGAATTAACGGCTGAAAATTGACAGGGGTGAAGGGGTATATACTGAGATGGAGACGGAAGAAACGAATCGACGATCCAACGGTCAAATTTCTCAAAAAATACGACAAAGTCGGTGCCTCGAAATGTATATTCTGAAATTTGAAATCGTGTCACGGCAGGATTTCGTACGAAACGTACGAATCGCCCATTTCTCGCGTCGGGGACGAAGTGAACCTGCCGGGGGGCTCGCCTGAGATTGTCGCCCATGGGGGGTCGTGGGGCCGGCCGTGGTGGCCATGCGCGGCCGCCCCATGCTACTAGTGGCTGCTGCAGCGTGTACTGCTGTTGCTGCCCGACCTGCTGTTGTAGCTAACCTGCTGCTACTGCTGGCCACATCCCGCCGAGGGGAGGAGGAGAAGAAGAAGAAGTAGGTGGAGGAGGAAAAGGAGAAGAAGGATGGTGAATGTGGTGGTGATGGTAATGTTAATGTGAAGAAGAAGAAGAAGAAGAGGAGGATGAGGAAGGAAATGAAGAAGATGATGATGTTGAAGAAGAAAAAGGAGGAGGGGGGTATCGGCTAGATAAGGGAGAGAGGTGTGCTGTGATGGTGATGGGGTGTTTGTGTGTGTGAGTAGGTAAGGAGAGAGAGATATATATGTATATTTATTATAAAGAGAGAGAGAGAAAAAGATATTTGAATAAAGTAGAGAGAGAGAGAGATATTTTAGGGTAGAGAAGATAGAGAAATTTGTGTGGGATATTAGTCATGAGAGGGGCGTACATAGAATTGGGTTGGGTATTGGGTCAAGTTTCGGCTAGGATTAGTCATAATTACAAATTTAAGTCATTTATAATCATGGGTGAAATATGAGAATACGGGAGATCAATTGGGTGGCAGGCGAGTGGGTGCATAGTAGACTCAAAATAGATCAGAACCATATATTAGGTCGATTAGATTGGACCAATATCGGGCCTTGAAATTAGATTGGAAGTTGGATCAGGTTTTACAGTAGATGATCAATTGGCCTAAATTGACCCGAAAGTTGCGCGATAAAAAAAAAGCACAAGGGAACAAGTTTGAGTGGGACATGATATATCAAAATGAAGGTAATCTTGTCTATTACAAACTCGTGAAGGAAGTTTCCCGAAATTGACATCTTTGACGCTCCAGAAATCAAAGTCACGAAAAAGAGCATTTAATAATCAAAAAAATAATTAAATAAAAATGAATTATCGAAAATAATTTATTTAGAAAATTTAAAAAAATATCTAAAATTCAGGGGGCTCACAAGAGGCAAGGCAAGTCGTTTGGAGTCTAGGAATTACATGAGGAATGTGAAGTGACTCATGTGGAGAATATTGCAAATTCTATAAAGAATTCGAGACCTAGGCGATAATCCTCTAGGGGGATATCTGTAATGCCCCATCCCGTTCAATTCAACCGGAGGAATCGAAATGCCAACAATGTTCGAATTTAGCCAAGCAATGACTTGCTCGAAGTCTTGCTCGGTCGAGACAACTCCTCGCTCAGGTGGGTGTCTTCGTGAACTTGCCTCAGCTTGGCCTTCACACTAATAAAACAAAAGTTTTTAACTGCACAATTAAGCTTGATAGTAAAAGAGACGAATCCACATAGCTAAGGGAATAATCCAACTTGGGTCAGAGTGAGTCAGAATATGGAAAGGTCCCACGGTCGGCTTAGAAATGTGCATGACGTGCTTTCAACATGACACTCGATCCTTCGTCCCGTGGCTTGGGAGAAGGAAATTTGGTCTATGTTGCCACGAAGCTATGAACTTAGCATAAGTCATAGGTGTCGCACGTATAAATCCTTGATAAAGCATGCACTATCCCAACTGTCCAATGCTTGGCATAGCAAAAGTGTCCAACAAGTCTCAATGTATATTTTTACGGCACAAGGCTTGGGTTAGCCTTTGCTCGTCCCACGGGTTACGTTGTTGTACGATTGATTTAGGCAAAATTTATGCCATGAGCTAATAAAGTCATAGCAAGCACTATCCCACATTTTCTGCGATTGTTATAGCCAACAGTCCCATAATTTTAAGGCTCATCATATAAAGTATGACTTGGACGGTAGCGTCGCACATGACACAATTGGTTTAAGGCACAAAATACGGTTGTTTCGATGATAGGTATACCACGGTCTAAGGCACACATAAGAACACGTTTGTTCAAGTCAAATTGGAAGGCTATGCAGTAATCATTCCTTGGGTTTCAAAAGATAAAAGTTCACGCGACCGTTTGTCATCGAGACCGGTCCAGTGGCTTGGGGTGGGGTGGGGGGGGTGGGGGACATACTAGTTCCTTAATATATAAGTGGTATCAAAGCAAATATCGATTGTCGTCATGTCGATATTTGATGTCGTTCCAGAGTGTCATTCATCATCCATGGAAAAGTTTAAGAACTGAAGGGACAAGAGCAAGAATCTACTAATGGAGTTCCCTTGGGGAATTTGAGGTCCACATTGAGTTCATAGAGAGGGCGTAGCAGACCTACCGCTACAAGTGGAGGAAAACAACATGAGTTCGGAATGGAAAGCGATGTTTCCAACGCCATGAAGTTGCTCCTAGATAAACTTCAAGAATTTCAAGCCGAGATCAAGGAGGAGGCAAGGTAAGTCTTTTGGAGACTGGGAATTGCACGAGGAATACGAAGTGATTCATGTGGAGAATATTACAAATTCTACAAAGAATTCGAGACCAAGGCGATAATTCTCTTGGGGGATATCTGGAATGCCCCGTCCCGCTCAGTTTAACCGGAGGAATCGAAATGCCAACGACGTTCGGATTAGCCAAGCAACGACTTGCTCGAAGTCTTGCTCGGTCGAGACAACTCCTCGCTCAGGTGGGTGGCTTCGTGAACTTGCCTGAGCTTGGCCTTCACACTAATAAAACAAAACTTTTCAACTGCACAATTAAGCTTGACAATAAAAGAGACGAATCCACATAGCTAAGGGAATAATCCAACTTGGGTCAGAGTGAGTCAGAATATGGAAAGGTCCAACGGTTGGCTTAGAAATGTGCATAACGTGCTTTCAACATGACACTCGATCCTTCTTCCCGTGGCTTGGAAGAAGGAAAGTTGGTCTATGTTGCCACGAAGCTATGAACTTAGCATAAGTCATAGGTGTCGCATGTATAAATGCTTGATAAAGCATGCACTGTCCCAACTGTCCAATGCTTGGCATAGCAAAAGTGCCCAACAAGTCTCAATACATGTTTTCACGGCACAAGGCTTGGGTTAGCCTTTGCTCGTCCCACGGGTTAAGTTGTTGCACGATTGACTTAGGCAAAAGTTATGCCACGAGCTAATAAAGTCATAGCAAGCACTATACCACGTTTTCTGCGATTGTTATAGCCAAACGTCCCATAATCTCAAGGCTTATCATATAAAGTATAACTTGGACGGTAGCGTCGTACATGACACTATTGGTTTAAGACACAAAACACGGTTCTTTCGATGATAGGTACACCACGGTCTATGGCACACAAAGGAACACGTTTGTTCAAGTTAAATTGGAAGGCTATGCAGTAGTCGTTCCTTGGGTTTCAAAAGATAAAAGTTTACGCGACTGTTTGTTGTCGAGACCGGTCCCGTGGCTTGGGAGTCTCTAATGAAGTATGGAAAGTACGGTCGTGAATAAAGAAGGACATGGTAAATTGAGTTGAGTCTTGCATGGTCATTGGACATCTTGTGCATAAGGGGAATTCTTCGAACGATCGCCGGGGCATCGGGTTCGTGTCGGCCGAGAAGGAAGAGCATATATTGTACGGCCTTCATCGATGGTGCGACTCGCATTGAAGTAAACCACTAGAATATAGGCTACGGGACCATTTGGTGGAGCTCACACCTCGCACATGAATGGTCATCGTATGCAAAAGATCCAGTATAGCTTGACATTGCTAGTGACCTCTCATATAGATGAGTCGACATAAGAACGGCTATCCGCGTGCATGTCTTTGGATTGGGTTGAGTACAAGCATGACACGAATTGAGTTAAAAAGGTGTGCATGGTTGCAACACCATTATGGAGCCTAAGATTTGGCTATAACAAGGGCACGTGCTTTGGCACTGTCACGCCCCAGAACCAGAATACTGGAGAGCGGAGGACAGACACAACCACCTACGTATATTGAAGTACAACCCACCTCGTAATACAGTCATGGTTATCTAGATGCATAAAGGTTTATCTACAAGCCAACAATCTCTTATGGTCAAGAATAAGCCTAGTGTCTCAATCACAAGCAAACAAATAATTAATACAAGATGTTAGATCATCAGATATATATACAAAGTAACACGTCACAAACATTACATATTCAGATGATCATGAAGCTAGTCATACAAAATACGAAGACTAGCAAGTGTTAAGTCATACATGATCAACCCTAGGATTTGCCAATCATGTAACAGCCCTTAGACAGACAAAAATTAAGTTTCAACATGAGCTAACACTTGCTCGGCGGCTAAACGCCTCAAAAGAATAATTTACAATAGAGTGGAAGAGCAAAATTAGAAACCCACTCGTTGCCAGGGTTACATCTAGTATTCACCATAGGGTTGGAAAGCAGGTAGATCCCTGGGTGCTATTCGAAAATCTGGCCATACAAAACCAGCTGGGTCAGAACATAGAAAGAGCAAGTGCCACAAGGGAGGCTCTACTTAGGAACTAAAACCAGCATAAAATGAATAGAAGAACTGATGAATGAACATAATTAAATAACTTAAAAGACATGCTTTAAAGAATGATACTAGCTTGCATTAAGAAGACAAGAGGTGGAATATAATTTCCATGCTAATCATGAGACAAGCATTCAGGCACGGCCAATCAAGTCCTACGGCTTGCTATCATTTGCTAATTAGGGTTATCACATGCATAGTTACTAACAAGATGCAGCTGAGATATTCTTGCAGTCACAAGCCTTGCAGACTATCCAGGTTATCCCATGCTAATCATGAGACAAGCATTCAGGCACGGCCAATCAAGTCCTACGGCTTGCTATTATTTGCTAATTAGGGTTATCACATGCATAGTTACTAACAAGATGCAGCTGAGATATTTTTGCAGTCACAAGCCTTACAGACTATCCAGGTTATCCAGGCAAGGTTACAAGAATTTATCAAGAATTAAGAGAATTATTAGGTTGACTTAGAGTGCAACACATGACAGTATGCTGGAAATGCGCCCTACTCGACAGTAGGCTACAAGTCCACAAGTGTGGCCAGGATAACGAGATCGCCTGTAACTGGAAAATCTCTCTATATAAACTATTGATCAATCTAGTCGTTAACCTAGTCAGATTCATTATGAATCCCTGACCGTGATAACTATAAATCCATGTCCTAGACATGATACAAGATAAGACTTGTAGCTTGTACAGGCACAATAAAAAAAAATCAACCACGGAGTCAAAACAAGAGTTATACTTAGCAAGTTAGGGATAGCTGTCACTACAGTAATCAAGATTACACATGTCATGTCAGGTTTACTTGTCATGTCAAGAGTACTTGTCAAGAGTGTGCCTCGACGGGCCACTATCAATATTATCAAGATAGGATCATGTTCTCATGTTCAAGTTCAAGTTACTAGCTCAAGATTACCAAGTCGAGTCATTGCAATTTAGGCCAAGTACAGAAAACATGCATAGAAGATCAAGAACTATGATTGAAACTATCGGTCGCATATAAACTCCAGTTAAGGTGAAACAAGAAGATTCTTGAAGCCAGGACGAAGATCTACAACTTTCATGTCTTGATTTTTACCAGATTCTAGCTACAAAATAGCTTAAATAGACAAAAATGGTCATTCGTGCGCTGGCACGCAGCGCGCGCTCCGACAACACCGAAGGTGTGGAGAACTCATGAACACGAAAAATGCCATAACTTCTTCATACAAAGTCGAAATCAAGCGGTTCAAAAGCCAAAATTGGGTAGAATAAAATTTCCCACAAGTGGAACCATTATATTTCAAAAATAACAAACTTTAAGAGATCAAAACCAAGAAAAACAAACAAAGTTGTAAAACTTAGATCTACAAAAATTTATCCATCAAAACAAAAAATGTCAAGTTCTAAAGAGGCTTAGAATCAAGCAAGGAAGAGAATGATACAATAAAACTTGAGATCTATCATAAATCAAGTTGCACTTGCCTAGAGCTTGGTAGGTGGGCGGAGTAAATGAAGAAGAAGAAGATGAAAAAGTAAATGGTGATAATAGAGGAGAGAGAAAGAGAGAGAGAGAGAGAGAGAGAGGGAGAGAGAGGAGTTGGTTTTTTATACCAATCCTCTTCATCTCAAACTAACCCAAACCAAACCAAGCCAAGCCAAGTCAAGTCAAGTTGAACCAAACCAAATATAAACCAAGTCAAGATTAAAATAAGACAAGGTTAAACAAGACAAGTCAAAATACGGGTCACCTGAAAAATGTCAAAAATTCGTATACGCATACTGAAAAATACGTAAAACGAAAAACATGAGTGACAACTCTACCCACCTTAAAAGAATTCTGTCCTCAAAATTTAATCAAGATGCTAGAGGTGTCGGGGTAAACTATACTAACTATAGGCAATCTATGACTAGCAGTAAATCAAACAAGCATTCATGCAAGCAAGAAATTAAAAGCATAAGGCATAAGAAATATATTATACCTTATGAGTCAAACAGATATGGATATCGTGATCGGATATCAGCCTAACATTCCCAAGTTGACTCACCCAAAGAGTGATGACCCCAAACAACACGGACTAAACTAATAGTCATGTTCTTGAGTATCTTCTCCCTTCGGTCCAATATGGATACGAGCCTTTCCTCATACGAAAGGTTGGTACCAACAACCAATTTTGAATGATCAAGAATATGGCTCGGATTCGAAATATACTGTCGTAATTGGGATACGTGGAATACGTCATATATCTCACGTAACGACGACAAAAAAATGAGACGATATGACACATCACCTGCTCGTTCGAGAATATCAAACAGCCCTATATACCTAGGACTAAGCTTTCCATGTACGTTGAATCGAATAACGCCATGGATAGGTGAGATCCTAGGAATACGTGGTTGCTGATAGAAAACTCAAGAAGACGCCGATAAGAATCGACCCAATGGCGCTGACGATCTTGTGCAACTCGAAGATGATCTCTAACTTGTCTGACCACATCAATAGTCTAAATAACCATTTTTGGACCAAGCATTTGTCTCTCGCAGACATCGTCCTAGGCTAAAGGTGATATGCACTTTCTACCATACAATGCCTCAAATGGTGCCATCTGGATACTGGCCTAAAAATTGTTATTGTAGGAAAACTCCACTAGATGCAGGTAATCTTTCCATGAACCACCGAACTCAAGTGTACAGGATCGTAACATATCTTCAAGAATTTAAATCGTGCGCTCCGACTGACCATCTGTCTTCGGATGATAAGCTAAACTAAACTTAAGACGAGTTCCTAAACTCTCTTAAAGACTCTGCCAAAAGTGTAACGTAAATCTTAAATCTCTGTCTGATACGATACTGACTGGCATTCTATACAATTTGACTATCTGTCTGAGGTACATCTCTGTAAGCTGATCCGTCGACTGACCAATTCTGAAAGGAAAAAAATAAGATACTTTCATGAGCCGGTCAACTATAACCCATATAACATCTCTTCCAGCTGGCAATTTAGGTAACCAGTTACAAAATCTATGGTAATGTGCTTCCATTTCCATTCTAGGATCGATGAAGGTTGAAGAAGTCCAGCTGGCCTCTGATGTTCAGCTTTAACTTATTGACAAACTAAACAACGAGAGACAAACCAAGCTCTCTCTCTCTTCATGCCATTCTACCATAAATGCTTACGAATATCATGATATATCTTCGTACCACCGGGATAAATTGAATACTGTGAACTGTAAGCCTCTACCAAGATCTTTTGCCAGATGTCACCACTGGATACACAAAGATGCCTTTTATGTCGGGGCATGTCATCTTCGTGAATGCATAACTCTGCTCTTCGTCATGTTTCACATTCTGTCCTAAGCCGCTGAAGCTTAAAATTCGTTGATTGAGCTATCTTAATTCTCTCAACTATGTTGGACTGAACTTACATATTGGCCATCAATGTCACGTCCCGATTCCGTAGAATCGATAGTCGTCCCCCGGGCGTGATGCCATGCGAACCTAATTTGCGATCGTACAAGGCATATTCATAAGGTAATCTGAAACACAATATCTAAGAGAGTGAGCACAGACAAATTGAATAGCACATTAAGACAAAAATACTTTTCATTTTATTAATAATAGACATCATTTACAGACTCCCTTACAATCGTACCGTACGGGCTTTACAACATGACTCAATTACAAAAAGAGTGCTGATGAGATAATTATTCCATACATACATCCCTCAATTACAACAAAAGTATTCTAGCCACCTAGATTGGGGGGATGTCGAGACATGTTTCTTGGACTGGTAGAGAGTCTTCAAAATTCAGCGACGAAGTCTTCGACATGCGATCGAAGCTTCAAAAGCACGAACATCGCCTAGCTAGTTGGCACGTTCTTCCTGATTTCTGGCACCTGCAAAGACGAGGGTCAGTACGATCACATATACTGGCGAGTGGCTAATTAAACCCAAGCTCTGCATTTGGTTTAAGCAATTTTATAAAATATGTTATCAATATTTGTGACCTTTTTAACCATCATGTTTGATTTGCATGTTAACATGTTTGAGGCAAGTATATAAAATTGTATACATTGAGCAGCTATCATATTCATCCCGTGTCACGTGCATTAGTCAAGCAGTAAAAGGGTGTGAAGGTCACTGGCAATGTCTAGCCATCACGGACTATAGCTGGGTTAGACGGCGACCCTTTCGTGGCGGGTAGCGAGCCCTATGTAAAAGTTCTCGAATAACCCACGCCGATGTAAGGCTGGCGCTTGCTATACTCGTTCCTTCCGGGACGAATCAGTTCCATGGCCTTGGCAATCGTTCGAGGAAACTATACCTTGTCGACAAGTTATCCAACAACCGTTTTGCAGAGTCTTGAGAAATGCTCTCTTTTCTAGAACCTTATCCTTTCTCTTTTATGTGTGAAACTTAGTCTTTCTTTTGAACTTAGTCAATTTATTCACTTTAGCCGTACCATTGTGATAAACGTTAATCGATTCATTCTTTTATTTACATAGGCTAAGTAAATGGGACATAAAAAATCATATATCAGTTTTTGCGTACAACAGTTCTACAGCAAGAGTGTCGTGAAGAATCGTGTCATGATTTCTTTGATTCTACACTATGTTGACAAGCATTTTGTTTGTGTTTTATGTTTGATTTTGAAACAGAGGTTCGAGGCGAAGAAGGTCAACCACTCACCTTAGACTTTGCTTCAGGAGATGGACTGGTTGGCTGCACAAGTGTCGCCTACGCGATCACCTGCAATCGCATAAGCAACTGATTAGAATACTGTGTTATTCAAAAAGTTTCGATACGAATGTGAAGTTCAAAAATGCAAGCCATAAAAATCCATCGAAAACATTCACGAAAATGCATTCACGAAAAGCAAAGACAAAGCTAAATCAAGTACGGCATAAAAACCAGAGCTACGGGAGGTCTCTTCCGACTCAGCCGCATAGCCAATCCTTGAGGCGCAACCCGCTGAATGTGGGAATTGATTCCGAAGAAGCCTTTCTATAACAAAAAAAGGATCTTAATTCAATCATTCCCGTTCGACCGATTCGACTGATTTTGACCTATCGGTCCTGACCGAATCGATAGCGATAGTGTTCATTTCTCGCACACCTCGTGGGCCGAAACGAGGCACGATATAGGGACGGGGCACTACATCATAAACAACTAAGAAAAAGTTTCGTACTCGAAACTTAAGAATAGAACCTACCTCTACGAGAACAATAAAGAAAATTTTTCCTTCATCTCCGATTCAAGTTTCCACGTTGACTCTTCGATCGAATGGTTTCTCTAGAGTACACGAACGAGAGGGATTGTTCGATTCTGCAGCAGCTTATCCTTGCGTTATAAGATTTGAACTGGCTCTTCAATGTAAGATAAATCAGACTTCAGCTCCAGCTGACCAAAATCTACCACGTGGCTTGGGACGTGCACGTACTTCCGTAACTGAGAGACGTAGAAGATATTGTGTACACCTTCTAACGTCGATAGCAGGGCAATTTGATAGGCTACTGGGGCGATCCGCTTGAGTATTTCGAACGGCCGAACGAATCTTGGACCCAACTTTCCCTTTGCACCAAACCGGGTGACTCTTCGCATACGTGACACTTTAAGAAATACGTGATCGCCTTCTTGAAACTCGAGGGGTCGACGATGAACATCTGTATAACTTTTTTGACGACTCTGTACGTTTTTTAATCTTTCCCAAATGAGCTAAAGTTTTTGCACAGTCTGTTCCACCAGTTCCGGGCCGAGATTCTGCCGCTCTCCGACTTCGTCCCAACAAATGGGTGATCGGCACTTTCGTCCGTATAAGGCTTCATACAGCGCCATTTGGAAGGCTGGATTGGTAGCTATTGTTGTATGCAAAATCGACCAGAGGTAGATGAATGTTCCAAATCGACTTGAAGTCAATTGTACAGAGCCGTAATATGTCTTCGAGAATCTGATTTACACGCTCCGTTTGGCCATCGGTCCGGGGATGGTAAGCAGAGCTGAACTGCAACTTGGTACCTAGAGCCGACTGAAGGATACTCTAGAAGCATGATAAAAATCCTTCATCCTGATCAGAGACGATGGATACAGGGACTCCGTACAGTCATACTATCTCGTCAAGATAAATTTGAGCCAGACGATCAACGCTCTAAGTAACTTTAATGGCAATGAAGTACGCTGACTTGGTTAGTCGATCGACGATGACCCAGATGGCATCATTTCCCCGTGGCGTCTTCGACAGACCAATAATAAAATCCATGCATATGTGCTGCCACTTCTATTCCGGAATCACCAGATTCTGTATCTTTTCGTCCCGTCTCTGATGCTCCACTTTTACCTGCTGACAGGCCATGCATTGCGACATAAAGAGTGCCACATCTCTTTTCATTCCGTGCTACCAAAAGTTTGTACGATGGTCCTTGTACATCTTTGTGCTACTAGGATGCAAGGTGTACTTCACATAGTATGCCTCCAACAATATCTCGTTTCTAAGTTCTGAATTATCCAGAACGCATAGCCTGCCCTTGAATCAAAGCATGCCAGCCTTCCGCAAAGTCGGTCGTCCTACCCGTCGACATTAGCTCTCATATTTTTTTTATATACGGATCGTCCTTCTGAGCGGTCTTGATCTTTTCTTGCAAGCTCGGCTCTAACTGCAACTTTGCCAACTGTACATTCCTGAATCAGACTCAGAGTTTGATATCCATCTCTTCTAGGTCGCGTAACAATCTGCGATCGATGGATAGCGAGGCAATATACTTCCGACTCAGAGTGTCTGCCATAATATTTCCCTTTCCCGACGTATAGTCAATGGTCAAGTCGTAATATTTGATCAGTTTAAGCCAATGCCTTTGTCGCAAGTTTAGTTCCTTCTACGTGAATAGATATTTAAGGCTCTTTTGATCGGTATAGATCGTGTACGCCCTGCCATAAAGATAGTGACGCCATAATTTTAATGCAAACACAATCGCCGCTAACTCCAGGTCATGAGTAGGGTAGTTCTTCTCGTACGACTTTAACTGTGGGGAAGCAAAAGATATCATATTGTTTCGTAGTATCAGCACACACCCCAAGCCCTGACCGGATGCATCGTTGAATATCTGGAAACCCTCAGTCCCTTCTGGAATTATGAGTATCAGGGCCGAGACGAGCCGTTGCTTTAATTCCTGAAAGGAAGTTTCATAATCGTCTGACCATTCAAATACGACTCCTTTCTGGGTGAGGCGAGTCAGAGGCGATATGATCTTCGCAAAGTCTTTCACGAAGTGTCGGTAGTATCCCGCTAAGCCAAGAAAACTTCGAATCTCGTCGATGGATGCTGGCCATTTCCAATCGACAACGACTTTAATTTTTTTGGGTCGACTGTAATGCCTTCAGCTGAAATAATTTGTCCGAGGAATGCGACGTTGCTCAGCCAAAATTTATATTTGCTTTATTTCACATACAACTGATTTTCTCGAAGGGTCTGAAGCACGGTCCGTAGATGCTCAGTGTGTTGCTGCCTATCCTTTGAGTAGACGAGTATATCGTCGATAAAGACTGCTACGAACTTGTCAAGGAATGGTCGGAACACCCGATTCATTAAATCTTTGAAGACAGCTGGGGCGTTCGTTAGGCCGAACGATATTACCAGGAATTCGTAATGGCCGTATCGAGTGTGAAAGACGGACTTTGGCACATCGTACGGCTTGATCTTGAGTTGATGGTAACCCGAGCGCAGATCAATTTTAGAGAACACCATAGCTCCTTGCAGCTGATCAAACAAATCTTCTATACGGGGCAGGGGATATTTGTTCTGGACGGCAGCTTTATTCAGCTTACGGTAATCGATACAAAGACGCATTGAGCCCTCTTTTTTCTTGACGAACAGCACGGATGCTCCCCATGGCGAGATGCTGGGTGGTATGAATCCCTTGTCGAGCAACTCTTGTAACTGTACTATGAGTTCTTTAAGCTCTGTAAAGGGCCATTATGTACGGGGATTAGAGATCGATCGAGTATCAGGAAATGTGTCAATAGTGAACTCAATCTCTTGATCAGGTGGCATGTCGGGCAGTTCGTCCGGGAACACATCTGAAAATTCTATCACAACGTCGGTCTGACCCATATTTGTACGATCCTATCGCATGCCTCGAACGGACGCTAGATAGCCTTCACACCCGGAATACAGCATCTGTCGAGCAGATATTGTAGAGATCACCATGTAGGTCGACGAAGCCTTACCACACGAATAGCAGAATTCAGGCACTCCGGGTATACAGAATGTGACCCTCTTTTCAGCACAGTCGATGGTTGCATTGTACGGACCAAGCCTATCCATCCTCAGAAAGATGTCGTAGTCCTTAATATCTAGAACTATCGTATCAAAACTGACCTTTTGACCACCTATACAGATGATTCCGTCTCCTAGACCAAAATTTTTAAGTAGAGGCATGCTCGACGGTACATTAACAGTAAGATCGAGACCCAGCGGTGTTAGGAGAAATTTGTGCTCGACGGTGAAGTTCGCCGATATAAAACTATGCGTGGCACCTGAATCAAATAATACACGAGCAGGTTTATTATTGAAATACAGTATACCTTTAACGACTGTGCCAGATACGAATGCTTCGTCTAGAATGATGGCATAGATGCGGCCTTGGGCATTGTGGCGACGGTCTTGGCCATTCGGTTGTGCGGTCTGTGGAGCTCGAGGTGCTTGGCCTCGGTTTTGTTGGTGTTGTTGGGGGCGCTGGTTCGGCTTCTCCGGACAGTTGTATACAATGTGGTCCGTTCGGCCGCACCCGAAGCATGCTACATTCAATCGGCACCCGTTTGCCACGTGCCCCTCCTTGTGGCAAAAATTTCAGACTATTCGATCCTTTGCCTTGTTGTCGCATCCGTTGTCACGGTTTTGACGCTTGTACGTATTGTTGCCTCCTGTATTACTATGGTATTTGTTATTAAAGTGAACAACGCCAATAGTACCAGGAGGATACTTAGACTCCATACGGAGGGCATGGTTGAGTGCCTCACCCATGATTTTGTATTCAGGCATCGAAACATGGGTATGAATAGAGGAACGCAGGCCCACTTCAAATTGTCGAGCTCAACTTACAGTTGTAGGTAGATATGCTGCAGTAAATTTGGCCAGTTTGTTGAATTCGGTCGTGTACTGTCGTACTGTCATATTCTTTTGCCACAACTGCATAAATTTGTTTTCTTTTTTCTGTCGCACGGCTGCAGAAAGATATTCGGTCTCGAACGCTTTTTTGAATGTGGTCCACGAGATCGCCTCCGTGTCATCTTCACGTCGAATTGCTCGCTTCTGCACGGCCCACCAATCGTGCATGTTCATTCAAAGTAGTTGTTGAGCACAAGCAACTTTTTTTGACTCTTCGACACCCAAAAGTTCGAATATGTCTTCCAGCTCCTCCAACCGATCGATCGCCACGGAGGGATCTTCTGTGCCGTTGAAGGAAGTGCGGCAGCATTTTATGAATTTTGACACGTCAAAGTTAGAAATTCTCGGTTCCACAGGTGAGAGCATGGGCACCTCCGGTTTTAGCTTCATTGGATCGAACTGCAAGCTCGGTCACGGCATGCGTCATCGTAGAATTGTTGTTGGCTATGATCGATTATACTATTTATTGGAGTCTATTCAGCTGCTGTTGTCGCAGCTTGGATTGAGCCTCGAACCAATTCTCAAACTGGGTCTGACAAGCCTCCGCCTACTGACGATGGAGCTTATTTTGGCGTTGCTATATTTCGAGCATCTGCAGCATCCTTTGTATCAGGTCGCCGGAGGATCCGGATACGGTAGACGTCATCCCCATTGGGTTGACGGAATGCTCGGGTCTGGAATTAATCGAGCCGCTGGAAGCGCTCGTCTCGTCCTCTGCCTGAGGTTCCGTAACTACAGGGAAAATAAAGACAACTCTTGTTAGTTTCAGAAAATGTCCTGGGTTCAGAGTGTGGAACAACTCATCTCATCGACACGAGTTCAACGGTTTGAGACTAGAAACTCGACACTGGAGGCTAAGGACGTAAAGCGTGCTCTGATACCAATATGTCACGTCCTAATTCCATAAATTCGAAAGTCATCCCTGGGGCGTGATGCCGTACGAACCTAATTTGTGATCGCACAAGGCATAGTCATAAGGCAATCCGAAATACAACATCTAAGAGAGTGAGCGCAGACAAATTGAATAGCACATTGAGACAGAAAGACTTTTCATTTTATTGATAATAGACATCATTTATAGACTCTATTACAATCGTGCCGTACGGGCTTTATAACATGACTCGATTATAAAAGGAGTGTCGATGAGATAACTGTTCCATACATTTATCCCTCAATTACAAAAAAAGTATTCCAGCCACCTGGATTGGGGGGCTGCCAAGACATGTTTCTTGGACTAGTAGAGAGTCTTCAAAATTCAGCGACGAGGTCTTCGACGCACGATCGAAGCTTCAAAAGCATGAAAGTCGCCTAGCAAGTTGGCACATTCTTCCTGATTCTTGGCACCTGCAAAGAGCGAGGGTCGGTACGATCACATGTACTAGCGAGTGGCTAATTAAACCCAAGCCCTGTATTTGGTTCAAGCAATTTTATAAAACATGTTATCTACATTTGTGATCTTTCTAACCATCTTGTTTAATTTGTATGTTAACATGTTTGAGGCAAGCATATAAAATTATACACAATGAGCAGCAATCATATTCATCCCGTGTCACATGCATTAATCAAGCAGTAAAAGGGTGTGAAGGACACTGGCAATGTCAAGCCATCACGGACTATAGTTAGGTTAGACGGCGACCCTTTCGCGGCGGGTAGCGAGCCCTGTGCAAAAGTTCCCAAATAACCTACGTCGATGTAATGTTGGCGCTTGCTATACTCGTTCCTCCCGGGCAAAATCGGTTCCTGGGCCTAGGCAACCGTTCGAGGAAACTACACTGTTAGCCCAATGATTATATCATATTTTTGAATATGGCTAATCAATTAAGTTTACCATAATGACATCACTAATATTCATGTAATCACTGTCATGTTACTATTTAAACTTAGCATTGTCCTAAATGTTCTATATCATATTGCTATGCTTGTATTATATTGTTTTGTTCGTCTAACATATTCTTATAGACATGTAGTAAGCATGATCAAGCTTTGTCAAACCAGGACATATGAAATAGAGAATTTTTTATAGGCTAAAGACGGCGTCATACAAGAAGATTTCTCTGAATCGCCCAACAACCTATCTGGGGCCTTGTATCGGTGGTTTCGCTGCCTGGTCAGCGGACAGGGGTCGAGGGGGCAGTACCACCCGTGGGGGTTTGGGAGCGAAGCCACCGAAAGGTATTCAGATTTTTAGATTTTTTTATCTTTAGACGACCGCCGTCAAGGAAAAAGGTGTCTTCAGGTCTGCTCAAATATTAGAAGAAAGGCGTCATCAAAAGACTCTTGGTTTTTCTATTTTATCAATATAATTTTTATATTTATTGAGTCTAGGAATACGATGTACACTGCATCGTACTGGAAAATAGGCTACCCAAGAAATGTTTTCAAAATACCGTTTTATTTTGAAAACAACCCACTTACAAAAGCCCAAACTACTTCATAACTGTTTAATCTTTTCAAAAAGTCCAAAACTAATTTGCAAAAATCCTGACAGAACTCCAACAGTATTCGGCCCGAGTTCGGCCCGAATTTATCCAAGGTTCTGTTAGTGGACGTTGGATTTTGAACTTGGTCCTCTTGCAGTTACGGATCTTGCCGAGATTTTCTCATGGAGTTTTGTCTGAATTCTGCCCAAATTCTGACAGAGTTCTGCCTTTGGAAAAACTATAAATAGAGAATAATTTCGATCATTTCAATACACCAATTCACTTTCATATCTCTTCTCTATAAGCCTATTACTTCTTCCAAAGTGTTCTGAGCTATTTATTTTCATATCCTAAGCCAATTATAATCCTCTAGTCGATTTGCTAGTGCGGTACGGTCTAGAAGCTTCAGAACGATTGTAATTAGAGACTTCATTGAAGAAAGATTTCACAATTAAAGTTGGTCGAGTACTTCGGATCAAAGCTCGCGTTGTAGAAGTTGCAAGAACTTCGGATAAAAGCTTGTGGTAATTTTTCATAGTGGATTCAACTGGAAGCTAGAGTTCTTCCGACTGGACTAGTCCTCACAAGAGGAAAACCAGTATACATCCTCGTGTTTGCGTTTGTTTTCTGCTCTCTACTTTTCGTTTACTTACTTGTGATATATTATATGTGACCTTGCTGCTAACATTTTTAATTAGCTAATTTTTGCTGCCTACTCTATTCACCCCCCTCTAGAGTATTGCGCTTTACAATTCATTCCTACAATTGGTATCTGAGCGAGCTTTCTTTATATAGATTGCTTGATCATACAATCGATCCTACAATTGGTATCAGAGTGGGTGCTTATTATATAAATATTGCTGCTCATACCAATTGCTCCTACAATTGGTATCAGAGTAGGTACTCCTTATAGAGATATTATTATAGGTACTCCTTATAGAGGTATTATTGCTCCTACAATTGGTATCAGAGCAGGTTATACAGGTAAAGTGAGGTAATATTATTATTATATAACTGCTGTTACATAGATTACGGTATCACATATGGCAGGTATGTACTTCACAACTGAAGAGCAATCCACAAATAGACTCCCACTATTTGATGGAACAAACTATAGTTATTGGAAGACACAAATGAGCTTCTATCTGAAGTCTCTAGATTTTGACATATGGTCAATTGTTGTCAATGGGTACAAAAAGCCTACTATCACTTCTATTCTCACATCCTCTATAATCAACAAGCCTTATTATAGTTATACGGAGGAAGAGAAGAAGTTAGCTAGCCTTGATGCAAAAGCTACGCATATCTTTTATTGTGCTGTAGACACTAATGTATTCAATCTTATTACTACTTGCAGAACATCTCATAAAATTTGGAAAGTTCTTGAAGCTACTTATGAGTGCAGGTATGAAAGCAAAGCTAGCAACTCCAGAGAGGAGGATAGTTTTCATAATGATACAAATATATGCATGATAGAATTAGGATTTAAGGTACAACACAATCCCTTATACGAAAAAGATCTTATATGTGACAACTGTAAGAAGATAGACCACATCTAAGAAGATTGTACTACTGTTAGAAAGGAGAGTCACTACAAACGATCAAATGAAGGAAGATCATCGTCTTACAAGTACGCTAGTACGAGCATATGGTGTGAAAGCGAAGCAAGAGATTCTGAAGAAGAAGAAGAGAGCCTCATCAAGCTGCAAATTTATACTCAATAGCATTATCAATTAAGGTACAAAATAATTCTTTTGAAGAGAGTGAATCTTCTCATGATGAGTTATCTGATGCTTTCAGTGATCTATTAGAAGAACACAAGAAAGTATTAGATAAGTATAAGCAAGCTAGAAAGGATATTTTATCCTATAAGCGGGAGAATGAGAAGCTTACTTGCTTATTGAATGATGCTAGAAATAGTTCTCCTTCGGATAATTCTACTGAGATTTCTATACTGAAGTTTAGATTGCATGAGGCACTTGATTGCATTAAGAAAAGCACTCAAAAAATGCTAAACTTAAGGAGGAATTAGAATCAGAAAAGAAGAAGTATTCTATTGCTTCATGTAAAATTGATGCTCTTTCTGCTAAATATGATGAGATATGTGCTAACTCTAAAAAGTTAGAGATTAGATTGGGAAAATAGGTAGTACAACCTATGACTCAGTCTAATACAAGATACGTGACACATCACAAAATCACACACGACAGATCATCTCGAAAGCAAGCAAGCAAAGCTAAAGCTTCACACAACCATGCTTTCTATTACAAGTATCCACGCACATCATATCACACTACTGCATGTTCTCATACTGCCATACATAGCACTAATATTAATACTTTCTGTCATTATTGTGGTATGAATGGACACGTTTCTAATCGTTGTCAGATTAGAAAACTAGTTGATATGAACTTGTGCAAATGGGTTGCCAAAGCTAACAAATGTGGATCCAAGTATTGGATACCAAAGTCTTCACCTAATATTTCAGGTGGGGCTACTTATGCTGAACCATAGAACGATGGAATGTGTTGGTGGTTGCACAACTAGAAAGGTCATCTTCCGTGCAACTGCACCAACATAAGTGTGGTCACTAGAACTACTTCGGTAACATGCTTTCTAAATAGTTCTTAATATCTAGCCTGTTCTTTTTGATGTCTTACTACTAGCTCTCATTTATATCTTTTTTAAGTGTTTTTTGTTTGAATCAATGTGAGATATAATCCTAGCTTGACTTGCTCTTTAGCTTAAATGATTAGTTCACACTATATAGTATTTTATTTTCCATTAGTATGACACATTTGTCTATGTATGCTCTTTACTTTTAATCTTTATTCTTGAAGCATGCATACCACTGTAGTCCATAGGAGCTTAATTTTTTTTTTGGATTAATATGTTTTTGACTCTTCGTCTTTAATATATTTTTTGGTCACTTCTTACCGATTTGTCTTTAACATGTCATATTTACTTTGATCAGTAATTTGTAAGTATGTATGTGTAGCACAAGTCTCCTATTTACTTAAAAAATATATACATATACTTTTATGTTAACCTTGTGCTTGCATAATATACTTCACTATTGATTCTCATATTTTATTTTGATGATCTTCTTATGAATCAATTACATCTTTGTCTAATATACGAGTTGAGTTCAAGTTCTATATATTTTTTTAAAAAAGTAGTTTCAAACTTGTGCTTATCTCATACTTAAGTTATGGATTTTTTTTGAACAAATTTATGTTCTTATCTTTATTAGCTTCTTCCTCAAAGTCTCTTTTTCTTGGCTTTTTGGTTGACATTTTTGGATACATAACTCCTTTTTTTATACAATCTTTCAAATCTTGATCTTGATAAACCATTTTTTTGGGTATTTACTCCTTTTATATTTAGGGATTCTGGATTTCGATCTTGTTCGATGATACTGCATATATTCCTTTAAATCTAAGTTCTTAAAAGTAGAGATTATTTTGGGAATAAGCCGAAAGGGTCCTTCTGTCATACATGTATAAATAGCCTGAAGCGATACGGTGTACTAGTCTTCGGACTACCGCTAGCTAGGAACCGGCCCCTACAGCTAACCCAAGGTGATCAATACTTTATAGGCTATTTATTAAGGTCTACTTGCAACTATCGTCTAGTTTTGTATCCAAGGTACTAAACAGCCCCCTAGGTTCTAGAATACATCAACGTATCTAGGTCCTACATTTTGATTTACAAACATTTTATATTTTATTGTTACCTAATAATTTTGTAGCACATATGAATAAATGTAATTGATACATCCTATATCGTATGCTACATAGTTCTAAGATTTTTTTATGTCCATATAATATAATTTTCATATTGCACAAATTCTTCTTAAATTATCGGTTGTTAAAGAAGAGGTTTATTTTGGGTACAAACCTACAAAGGGTCTGTATGTCACCACGGATACGGCTAAAGCGAAACGGTACTTAAGTGTTCTCCGGTGAACCTCCGTTAGCTAGGACAGTACTCTACAGCTAACCCAAGATTGATCAACGCTTTATAAACTAAAGATTTATTGAGATCTAGTTGCAATTGTTATCTGATGGATTTTGGATTTTGGACTTAGATTTGATGGATAATATTATTTAATGATTTAATTTTACAAAAGGTAACATATATTGATCTTCATAAGTTAACGTCTGTCATCTTTTGATATGTTCATTTTTCTATCACACTATTCGATATTAAGACTTGATGATCTTGTGACTACTCATTGAATATTATGGTCTTGTGATTTCATCTTTAGCTTGTGTAATATTCATGATACTTGTTTTATTAAGCTTTATTATTTTCTTCTTATTCAAGATACTAATTGCCTATAGCAGTAATTTTTTGTGGGAGAGAAGTCAGTCAAATTGAATCTCTCTCTCAAAGCGTTTCTTGTCTTGAACCTTACGGTTGTCAAGTGGACACCGTGCTAAGGCTTTAAAAAGGGAAGAAATAAACTTTGATAAGATGACCTAATATTTTTGAATTAGTTTCCTACTTCTGAAAATATGTCTCTGAAATTTTTATAATTTTGTCAATACTATTTATTTTTGGATATAGACATATAAAAGTGGAGAAGTTAATTGTTTCAAGTTAATTATCCCCTTGACTTGCCATATATCTAGAATACACTTTTCTTTGGACATTTATCTAGTTATGTTTTTTTGTTCAATGGATTTATTTATGAATTATGGATTCTTTTATTGAAATTGTTTTCATGATTTGAATTGCCAGCTTTCAGTCTGAGGACTAAATGGACGCATTCGAACATTTATTAAGACAGTTTTTCGTAATAAATTTAACATTTTTGAAAAGTCTTTTTAATTTTTTGAATCTGTCCGGTACTCAAATGTTATTACTAAAGACAATTTTCAAAATCTTTTGATGTCTTGAATTATTTCTTTTATATATATATTGGAGATATATTCTGTGTGTTCATCTTTAACATTTATTTATTGGATATTCTTTTACTTGGCTAATGATGATATTTGTTTTAAGTTTGGAACTTTATATGCATTTGATCAAAGGAAAGAAAGATGCATATCTTGGATATTTCTTAGATCTTCTGATTATTTATTTTATCTATTCTTGCATATAAATTACTTCGAAACTAGGATACGCATATTTTAAGGGGGAGCAAATTAATTGTTTCAATTCTTTTATGCCCTTAATATGTGGTATAGCTAGTTCATCATGGACATATATTCTTTTACCTAACATATCTTGTTGATTTGTTCATGATTTTTTAGGAGAATATATGATTACTATTATTATTTATTTATTTTCAATTCTCTCATTTTATTCAAGTTTCTAAAAATTTATTTTGCCAAATATATGTAATTATCTTCATTGATAATTATTTTGAGTTTAAATTAATTTTGGCATTTCTTATTGAGATTTTATCTCAAAGTTCATGGTTATCTATATTTAGACTGATCATACTTTGTGGGGGAGCATTCAAGTCGACTGAATTTCTCCTTCTCAAGTATTTTGTCTTTATTACCTTCATGTTTATCTAATGGATATTCATATATCATGTTAAGGTAATTGAATTCAAATGCATGAACTTTGGTATAGATTTTGAATAGAATCTAGTATATTTATTTTGATTTCTTTTTCAATGATTATACTCTTTATGGAATTGATTCACTACTTTGTATGGGCAAATTATGAATCATAATTTTTTTTTGTGATCATTGTTAAAAGTCTTATTATATTCTTGATTTTTTTGGTATATAATAGATCTGTGAATTTCTCATGAATTATTTATGACCAATGATTCATTTATACTATATTGATATTTTTTTTATTAAAATCCTTTATTGGTCAATTTCAAAACTACATTTTTATTTATTCATCATATTGTGTTTTGAATGTCATTTTTTGGATTTCTAGTTGGTAAACTATGTATTGATTGATTTCAATATTTTTTAAGTTCAACTAACTATTTTTGACAAATTTTTCTACTTTAGTTATGCAATTTTTTAAACTTGTCGTTACACTATTCTCCTAATCCTTGATCATGATTATTTTTGCTTTCCTCCTTTACTTATGCTTGAGTTCATTTTAGCTCTACTTACGGGGGAGCTTATTTTTGATCATGTCAAAGGGGGAGAAATAAGTTTAAGTTAGCACACAATATCCTAGTATTATGTGTTTATTGGTGATACATGCATCTATTGTATATATATTAAACTTAACCGATTTGCGATAATAAAAAAGGGGGAGAGTGTTAGCCCAATGATTATATCATATTTTTGAATATGGCTAATCAATTAAGTTTACCATAATGACATCACTAATATTCATGTAATCACTATCATGTTACTACTTAAACTTAGCAGTGTCCTAAATATTCTATATCATATTGCTATGCTTGTATCATATTGTTTTGTTCGTCTAACATGTTCTTATAGACATGCAGTAAGCATGATCAAGCTTTGTCAAACCAGGACATATGCAATAGAGAATTTTTGATGGGCCGATGACGACATCATACAAGAAGATTTCTCTGAATCGCCCAATGACCTATCCGGAGCCTCGCATCGGTGGTTCCACTGCCCGGTCATCGGACAGGGGTCGAGAGGGCAGCGCCACCCGTGGGGGTTCGGGGGCGAAGCCACCAAAAGGTATTCAGATTTGTAGATCTAATTATTAGCTACTTGTGTAAATTTGTTGATTGTTAACTTTTGGGTTGCTTGATAGATAAGAAAAACTTATAGATGCCTCATGCTGTAGATATCGGTTGGTAGGGTTGTTAGCAACTAGTTAGAAGATGATAAGATGTTAATTTTGAGGAGTAGTGTGACCAAAGGTGGGTAGAAGTCCTCAAGGATTTGGAGTTACAAAATAGCTAGGAGGAGTATATAAATATTTTGAGGAATTAAATTGAGGAGATTAAGGTTAGAGTAGACTTTCTTTCGAATTTTAAGAAATAGTTATGATATAAAATTTCGAGGACGAAATTATTTTAAGGTGGGTAGATTTGTAGCTCCCCTTCCCGAAAATTTTTTTAGAAATATTCTTGTTATTATTTATTTTAAATCGAATTGTTACTTTTAGATTTTATAAATAATTAATTAGTTTATTATTACGGTAGATGATTTCAATCATGGCAGTGAAGGCCTTGCCTTTCTAGTGGCAGAAGTCGCGATAGCAGCATAGGTTGAGAGTTGTCATGCTACGAAGAAACGACAGTTGTTTCGAGTTGGCGAGCCTCAAGGAAATGTTGTTCCTGTATTTGTGTAGTAGAAGAATGATTCATTTTATTCTTGAGATCGAACTAGACCAGAAGAGAGTTATATTGTTTTATGGGTCGTGCACCCAAAAATGTCTCTTAACAAAGGATAAAGAGAGCTAGTATATTTATACAAGTTAGCTTAGGTATATATAATATGTGTGTAGGTGTATATATATATATATATATATATATATATATATATATATATATATATATATATATATATATATATATATATATATATTTTATATATATATATATATATATATATATATATATATATATATATATATATATATATATATATATATATATATATTACCATGTCTATAAATATATGGATATAAAAAATATATATATATATATATATATATATGTATATATATATATATATATATATATATATATATATATATATATATATATATATATATATATATATATATTACCATGTCTATAAATATATGGATATATAAATATGTATATAAATATGTGTACATATATATAAGAATATACATAGCTGTATATGTGTACGTCTACATATATTTATACAGGTGTATACGTGTATATATATATATATATATATATATATATATATATATATATATAAATATATTTATATAGGCGTACGTGTGTATGTATATATAAATATATATAGGTAGATGTATAAGTGTATGTATATACCAATATACACATATAATTATATATGTGTGTGAATATATTTTTATATATATATAAAATGGCTAATAATGAATAGGAGGATAAAAGACTAATAGTAGCAGTAGGCCGAGCCTTAACTAATCTCCACAAAAGCATAAGGCAACAGTGGCCCTCAGCCTTGGGCTTAGATCGATCCGAGCATACTCACAGCCGAACCAATAACTCGGAAATATTGAGCTTTCCCATAGCAGCACCCACAAACCCGTAATAGGAACCCCAGGACCCAACAAGCCCCACACCAGCCCGAGCTCTAGGGCCCTCCAAGTGTTCCAAAGCAGCACAAACCGCAAGCCCTCAGGCCAAGCCGAGCCTTTGGCCTGTACAACTGAGCGGGTATACATATGAAACCGAGAGGCATATATGCGAACAAAGATTATCGAGAGAGAACGCGAGAATCAATAGAGAGGGAACCCTAGCCGCGCCACATCGACCCAGTCACCTAGATGAACCGCTCAGTCCCCGGCGACCTCCCCCAGCCTAGGGCGCCGCCGCGCGCGGCCACGACACGCCGGAGCGCGCGCAACAGAGCCGGCAGTAACAGCAGTACGCAGTGCATGGGATGGTTTTTGCGGCGACCATTTATCGCGTACACGCGATCTTTTCACGTGCCACTTCCTCAGGTAAAGCCCCGACATAACACTCTCGAACTCTTGTTAGTTAGATCATTTTGATACGTACTAGTTCGATTGTAAATCGAATTCCAAAACTCGGGAAAAACCTGTCCAAAACAGGACAGGAAACCCCTCTCGAACCCCAACTTGGAAGCCAGATTACAACCCATACATTGGAGTTTTCGAGAATCCAACTTGACACAATTGTAGACAACCTAAACGAGATTAAAACCCAACTGGTAGTTCTTATTTTCAGGAAATATGCATGAAGTTATTCGGTTTCGAAGTTTGTGAAAACCTGTTTTCAAAAAATATAAAAAATTAGAAAATCGCTCGATACGACGTGCGTCCAGCCAATCCGGACGACGTGGTCGCGAACCAAAAGCATCGAAAGCTGCGTAACGGTTTCGTGGTTGTGTGGGCTTTGACGGAATTCAAATTGGTCGCGTGTGCACGACGAATTTGATCCGTATCCGTCAAAATTTACCGTATCGTGCACTTTGCAAATTCTCCAATTACTTTGTGCAAGCTCGTCAGATCGAGACGAAACTTATGCCAACAGGACCGTATCATTTTTTGGGTCCTGTATGCCAAGTTTGGTCCAATTCTGAGACAGTTGAATCGGATGCCGTTTTGCGGGCCCCACGGTTCCACTCAACGGGCGATTTTGTGCATGGCCTGCCGGAATCCAACTTTGGACATACGGTTGGGTTCGTATCGAAAAACAGAATCCGTAGACATATAGTTTGACGACTTTAGAGACCGTTGACTCTGGCACGCTTTTCGATGCAAAGCGGGTCCAACGGCGGACATCGTTTTTGCCCGAAATTAACATTTTGCCCCTGTGTCCAGAGTTGGACTTAAGGACAGGCAATTCTAGCTAATTTGACTATTCTGAGAACATTGGTAATATTTATTTCAGCTTCCGGGGACTGTTGTACGGGTTTTGACTATTGTGGCACATTGAGTAGTTCAGACTGTCGGTTTCACCAGCAGAGGACCACAGGCGAGTACAGTTTATTGTCTGCATTTCGATATTGATTTTCACTATATTTCATTAATTGGCCATTGGTTATGTGATTATTTTCTATTATAAATTGTTGAGTCGGGAATGAGAAGTACCAAGGATGTGTGATCTGACCTTAGACAGTGTAGACAATGTAGATATTGATTTATTATTGCAAAGTAGACAGTGTAGACAGTGATTTATTTATTGTAAAGTAGACAGTGTAGACCGTGATTATTATTGCATTTAAACTGTGTAGATCATGATTATTATTTTGTAGACAATGTTTCTTTATTTCAATATTTGTTGTAGACAGTGTAACTTTAGACAGTGTAGACAGTGTAACTTTAGACAGTGTAACTTTAGACAGTATAAACAGTGTAACTTAGACAGTGTAACTTTAGACAGTGTAGACAGTGTCGCATAATTGTCCCGAGACCGATCACATATCAAAGGTACTTGTAGCAGTTGGGGAAAGTATTTTGTGTCTATTTATTGCTATTGTTTTTCCGTATTTATTGTTTATTTTCAAAACTCATGATTGATGTCTAACCTTTATTTTATAGTCATTTTCTTTATTTGAAATTGCATTCAGTGAATTGTGCTCGTTCCATTCCTGACTGGAAATCATATTTTTCAGGTTAGCCGTGGATTCACTTAGCATGGGAGGTACGGAATACTTACAGACAGAAGCCTAGAGACTAGCTAGATAGTTGAGTGGTAGTCATTCTATAATTGTACAAGTTTATGTTTTCTGCAAAAGTAAAACTTGTGCTCTTTGTAAATTAAATTAATTTTATGAATGAGCATTATTTGTGATTTTGATCTCCATAGTCGTGACAGCGTTTTACCACTGACACTGCGACGTAGGCTGGCTTGGACACGTCTCGTATCCGTTTTAAAAAAAATGGGTGCGGGTCGTGACAATTCGGGGGCGAAGCCACCGAAAGGTATTCAGATTTGTAGATCTATTTATCTTTGGACGACCGCCGTCAAAGAAAAAGGCATCTTCAGGTCTGCTCAAATATTAGAAGAAATGTGTCATCAAAGGGCTCTTGGTTTTCCTATTTTATCAATATAATTTTCATATTTATTGAGTCTAGGAATATGATGTACACTACGTTGTACTGGCAAATAGGCTACCTAAGAAACGTTTTCAAAATACCCTTTTATTTTGAAAACAACCCACTTATAAAATCCTAAACTACTTCCTAACTGCTTGATCGTTTCAAAAAGCCCAAAACCAATTTGCAAAAATTCTGACAGAACTCCAACAGAATTCGGCCCAAGTTCGGTCCGAATTCCGCCAGAGTTCGGTTAGTGGACGTTGGATTTTGAACTTGGTCCTCCTGCAGTTACGGATCTTGCCGAAATTTTCTCATAGAGTTCTGTTCGAATTCTGCGAGAATTCTGACAGAGTTATGCCTTTGGAAACACTATAAATAGAGAAGGATTTCGATCATTTCAATTCACTTTCGTATCTCTTCTCTATATGCCTACTACTTCTTCCAAAGTGTTCTAAGCTATTTATTTTCAAATCCTAAGCTATTTACAATCCTCTAGTCGATTTGCCAGTACGATACAGCCTAGAAGCTTCAGAGCGATTGTAATCAGAAGCTTGATTGAAGAAAGACTCTTCACAATTGAAGTTGGTTGAGTACTTCAGATCAAAGCTCGCGTTGTAGAAGTTGCAAGAACTTCGTATGAAAACTTGTGGTGATTTTCCATAGTGGATTCAACTGGAAGCTAGAGTTCTTCTGACTGGACTAGTCCTGACAAGAGGGAAACCAGTATACATCCTCGTATTTGCATTTTCTTTTTGCTATCTACTTTTCATTTACTTACTTGTGATATATTATATGTGATCTTACTGCTAACATTTTTAATTAGCTAATTTCTGCTGCCTACTCTATTCACCCCCCTCTAGAGTATTGCGCATTACAAATCATTCCTACATACACCTTATCGACAAGTTGTCCAATGACCGTTTTACAGAGTCCTGAAAATTGCTCTCTCTTTTCTAGAACCTTATCATTTCTCTTTTATGTGCGAAACTTAGCCTTTCTCTTGAACTTAGTCAATTTATTCACTTTAGCCGTACCGTTGCGATAAACGTTAATCGATTCATTCTTCTGTTTGCATAGGCTAAGTAAATAGGACATAAGAAAGAATGCATCAGTTTTTGCGTACAACAGTTCTATAGCAAGAGTGTCGTGAAGAATCGTGCCATGATTTTTTTGATTCTAAACTATGTTGACAAGCATTTCGTTTGTGTTTCATGTTTGATTTTGAAACAGAGGGTCGAGGCGAAGAAGGTCAGCCACTCACCTTAGACTTTGCTTCAGGCAAGGCACTGGTTGGCTGCGTAAATGTCGCCTACGCGATCACCTACAATCAGATAAGCAACTGATTATAACATTGTATTATTCAAGAAGTTTCGATAGGAATGCGAAGTTCCAAAACGCAAGCCATGAAAATCTATCAAAAATATTCACGAAAACGCATTCAAAAAAACCAAAGCCAAAGCCAAATCAAGTGCGGCATGAAAACTAGAGCAACGAGAGGTCTCTCCGGACTCAGCCGTAGAGCCAATCCTTGAGGCACAACCTGCTGAATGTGGGAATTGATCCCAAAGAAGCCTTTCTATAAAGGATCTTAATTCAATCGTTCCCGTTCAACCGATTCGGCCGATTCTGACCTATCGGTCCTGACCGAATCGATAGCGATAGTGTTCCTTTCTCGCACACTCCGTGGATGGAAATAAGATACGATGTAGGGATGGGTAACTACAAACAATGCCACATTGGTAGAGATAACTATCTTTATACTCATCTTCTGAAGATGTGCTAATAACTCTGGCTGTGCTGTTAGAAAATAAGCTCCTACTCTTCTCCTCAACGCATCTGCAACTAGTTGGCCTTCCCAGGATGATACTACAGGTTGATGTCGTAATCCACTAGTAACTCTAGCCATCTTCTCTGACGCATGTTGAGATCCTTCTGGGTAAACACATACTTAAGACTCTTATGTCGGTGAAAATCTCTATCCGATCTCCATACAAATAAAGCCCCTAAAGCTTAAGTGCGAAAACTACCCAAGCTAACTCCAAGTCATGGGTTGGGTAATTTCTCTCATGATCACAAAATTGGCGTGACGCAAGCTACTTTCTTGCCATGCTACATTAAGACACATCCTAATCCTCTGCCTGAAGCATCATAATAAACTAAAAATCCTCCAGTCCCATCTGGAAGCGTGAGAATAGGTGTCGTCATCAATTATTGCTTCAACTTCTCAAATGAACTCTAACACTTTGTTGTCCAAGCAAACTGTACATCCTTGCGGGTCAACTGCGTCAATGGTGCAGAAATTCGAGCAAAGTCTGATACAAATTGCCGGTAGTAGCCTGCCAATCCTAGAAAACTATGAACTTCTGCGATGGTGCTAGGTACTGGCCAGGTCTCTATAGCTACTATGTTTTGGGGGGTCTACTTCCACTCTACCTCTGGTGATGATATGACCTAAGTACGAAATACGATCAAGCCAAAATTTGTACTTTCTGAACTTCGCATACAACTGGTGCCCTTTGAGAATCTGAAGGACTACTCGGAGATGCTGCTCATGCTCTTCTTCACTCTTGCTATAGACTAAGATGTTGTCTATAAACACTATCACAAACTGATCCAAATCAGGCATGAATTTGTGATTCATGAGATCCATGAATACTGCTGGCGCATTGGTCACTCCGAATGGCATAACGAGAAACTCCTAATGCCCATATCTAGATCTGATTGCCGTCTTCAGGATGTCTTACTCTCTGACTCTGATCTGATGGTACCCCGATCGTAAGTCAATCTTCAAGAGTACTGCTGCCCTACTAAGTTGATCGAATAAGTCATCTATCCTTGGTAGGGATATCTATTCTTGATTGTTACATAAGTTAAGGTACAATAATCAACACATAATCTTGACGTACCATCCTTCTTCTTCACAAGAAGCATCGGGGCTCCCTAAGGTTACTCATGTCATGTCAGGTTTACTTGTCCTGTCAAAAGTACTTGTCAAGAGTGTGCCTCGATGGATCACTATCAAGACTATCAATCTGGGATCATGTTCTCATGTTCAAGTTCAAGTTACTAACCCAAGATTACCAAGTCGGGTCATTGCAATTTAGGCCAAGTACATAAAACGTGCATGGAAGATCAAGAACTATGATTGAAACTATCATTCGCATATGAACTCCAGTTAAGGTAAAACAAGAAGATTCTTGAAGCCAAGACGAAGATCTACAACTTTCATGTTTTGAGTTTTACCCGATTCTAGCTACAAAATAGCTTAAACAGACAAAAACGGCCATTCACGCGCGGGCGGGGAGCGCGTGCAGGTAAAACTCCCACGACGTGCGGTAGAAAATCGTGTAAACGTGCGACATGCAAAACGTGCAGTGCACGGGTGCACGACACACAGGATGCGAGGTACGGCGCATAGGCTTGCGACAGAAAATTGCACAGATGTACGGCGCACGAAACGCACAGCGCACGGTTGCAAAGCGCGCAGAGCGCACAGGCGCACGACAGAAAATTGTGCAGACGTGCGGTGAGCGAAACTCGTAGCACTTGGGTGCACGGCGCGCGGCACTGTTCATCGTCCCGACAGCACCGAAGGTGTGGGGAACTCATGAATACGAAAAATGTCGTAACTTCTTCATACGAAGTCGAAATCAAGTGGTTCAAAAGCCAAAATTGGGTAGAATGAAATTCTCCACAACATGAAACCATTAGATTTCAGAAATAACAAACTTTAATATATCAAAACCAAGAAAAATGAGAAAATCCTTAAAAGTTAGATCTACAAAAATCTATCCATCAAAACCAAAAATGTCAAGTTCTAAAGATGCTTAAAATCAAGCAAGGAAGAGAATAAAACAATAAAACTTGAGATCCATCATAAAGCACATTTCACTTGCCTAGGGCTTGGTAGGTGGGAGGAGTTAATGAAGAAGAAGAAGAAGACGAAAAGGTAAATGGTGATAATAGAGGAGAGAAAGAAGTTGGTTTTAATACCAATCATCTTCATCTCAAACCAACCCAAACCAAACCAAGCCAAGCCAAGTCAATTCAAGTTGAACCAAACGAAATATAAACCAAGCCAAGATTAAACCAAGACAATATTAAGCAAGACAAGTCAAAATATGGGTCACCAGACAAATGTCAAAAATTCGTACACACATAGTGAAAAATATGTATAACGAAAAACATGAGTAATGTGCACGAATGTGGGGTCGTGTTTGAGTCATCAACACAAGTTCCACAATTCAGAATTGAGTCATCTCAAGTTAAGTCAAGAAGGGCCGTAAGACAAAGTTTGGTTAAGTCATGTTGAATTGTGAGGCACGACCTCAATATTTGAAGCACAGATCAAGTCGATGACACAAAACAAGTTGTTGTGTCCCAAAGTATGAGTCGAAAAGACAAGCACGAGTCGGCACATTGATGTTGTTAGCACGAGAATGGTTTAGAGGCACAACGATAAGCAAGTTATCGATACGATGATGGTCTAGAGACACGAATAGGTCAAGAGTCTCTGTCCTAAAATCGATCCTAAGGCAATAATAGAAAGACAATCATAAAGGAATTATATTGTACAAAGTAAATGAACGTGATGGTTTTGTGTGGGTGGGCAAGGATCTCACTCCACCAGTACAGTTGAGTACTGACACCAACACAGTTTCATGTGCAGGTACAGGTAGAAGACCGTCTGACGTGGAGCTCGCTTGGACGCACTGAGGCATGGAGTTCCTTGGTATTTTAAAACGTGTGGCCGCATGGAGTCTGAACTTATAAGGAACATAATATATGGACATCGCCTTCTGAAGCCTCCGTAAGTCAAATCCTTGAATATTTGTATTGGGAGAAGAGAGAGAGAGAGAGAGAGAGAGAGAGAGAGAGAGAGAGAGAGTTGAGGGAGTTGTAAAATGAAAGAAAAGTGAGTTTGAGCGACTTGTAATTTTAGCTATCCGTCTTGTAAACTTATATTTATTATCAATAAAAGGACTATTTTTGTTTGTATACTCATGTTGCCTTCATTATTCAACTTTTTTGCTTGGAACTTTTGGGCGACGACCCCGTTGCTTAGCCTGTAATTGGCCGTTATGAACCCGCCTTGCACGAGCGTGACCTAGGCTTGTGCAGCATCAAGTCTTAGCGAGGACGATCGGTCCTATGGGATCGGGGCGTTGACATAATGGTATCAGAGCACGACTTTACACTACACCAAAAGGGGAACTTTCCAACACAATTTTTTTTAATTATTAACAGTTTTTAACTGTCAGTACTTACTAACAGTAAAAAACCATTACCACATCACAAAACCGTTAAAGAAATAAAATAAACGTAGATATAAATAATATTTTTTTTTTCCGTAACACTTTAACACTGTTAGCCAAGTTAATAAAAATTGAATAAATAGAAATTCTAACCCTTGTGCTCTTCACGTGATAGAATAAGTGTTAGTGCGGAGGGAAACACTTTTTCGTCCCCCCAAATTTTTCTCGATTGTCATCCTCCCTCATTGCTTCCTCTTCCTCTTCCTCTTTTCGCCCAAAAATTCCCTCCAAAAATTCCATTTTCACGTGAAGAACTCCTCTTTCCCCCCAAAAATTTCCATGTTTAAGTTTTCCTCCTCTCCTCTCCCCCCTCAAAAGTCCTCCCAAAATTTCCTGTCCCCGACTCCGAGCGAGCAACTCTCAACTCCGAGCGAGCAACTCCCATTGAAGGTAAATCCCTTTCTCCACTTCCTCCTCCTCCCTTCACAATATAATTTTAGAACAAATTTTAGGAAATTAAATTATTTTCACACCGTATATATGTTTCATATAGGTGGAGCAGACTCGGAGAAACTCTCTCTGAAGATATTTCGTCACTATCATCGGTGAGATTTCTTACTGTCATCGAAATAGCCACTATGGACTTTAATATATTTTTTAGAAAATTTCTTACTGTCATCGGAATAGCCAATGTGTTTTCTATTTGATTTGGAAGATATTTCGTCACCGTATATATGTTTCTCTATTTGTTTGACTGAATTTCTTTATTTGAGCTTTTTCTTTCTTTTCTTTAAATGGTTGATTTGGAAGCACTTCTCTGAAGAGTAAAAGGTTGTGTTAAAGTTTTTTTTCCCTTAAAATTATGTTTTTTTTCAAATATGACTTATTCAAGTTGGTTGGATTAGCGTTTCGAAAACCTCTATTTGAGTATTAAGAAGAATGATACGTTTGTAAAAACATCCATTCGAAATGGAAGTCGCTAGCCATGAAGCTTTACATTTGGTACCAATTCGACTCCGGGATAAAACTGGCCCTTAAGTCTAGTTCAGATTATAATTGTGCTGAATGTCGATGCAGCTGTTTATTCTAGATCTGTTCGTGGAAGTACATGTGGCCTCACTCGAGGGGACTTAGCAAAATAGAAAGCCGAGTTAGAACATAGGATGTGCTTCCAACATGCTAACATATATCTAGGGTATTATTTAAGGATTACGATTACGATTACATTATGGTAAATCAAACCGGGTCTAAGTATACAAATGGGTGGATCACTTAGTAAAGAAAAGATGAAGAATGCAAAATGAACTGGTTGGTACTACTAAATGTTTATAATGTAAAAAATTTAATGTTTTTATGTTGAGGGGTTCTTTTGAAGGAGTGAGCTTATGTCTTACTACCTCTCAGCGCTTCAAAACTGCTAGGTCAGGTTGCTCTTAGGTTTGTTCTCTGTTTGTACAGAGCAGATATTTCCAGGTAGTGTGTTCCTCTGTGGACACTTTCCTTCATTCAATTATGGTCAGGTTAATTGCTCTTAGGTCTTACTCTATAGGTCTTAGGATCTTTGTTGCTTGGAGTGGGTTACTCTATTTTTGCTATAGTTTCTATTAGTGATCAGTAGTAGTGTTATATGTGTATGTGTTGATTGACACTTGTTGCCATATTAAGTAAAGTCATCAAGGTTCTTCCTTAGATAATATTTATGCTCAACTAATTAGGAGTTCGTAAGTTTCCTGCTCTTTTTTTATTGTATTGTCGAAGAGATGTCTCAAGGATAATACATTCATTAACTGTGCTGACATGTTAGCATTAGATCAAAATATTTCCATTGTAAAGTTCAGTATATATGGAATTAAAATGCTACAATTGATGCACAGTGATACTTATGTAGGTTTCTATCATAGTAAATAACATTAACATTTGCATACATTGATAATTCTATTGTTGGAAATTGCTCAAGATGGTCTGAACATGCACAAGAAAGATCTAATGAGACACGACATGGAGAAGTGCATGTACAAGAAAGATATAATTTTTTATCCTAGATTAGTAGAATATTTTGTAGCATATTATAATTTTTTAGTTTTTATTTTTGGTATATCACCATTCATGAGAAATATAGATAGACTTGTAGAATTTTGATAGGCTATTTATAATATTGGCATATCACTGTCTATAATTTTTTTATTGGTAAATAATAATCTACTTGTCTTCATGATCTAATTTATCTTAATCTTGTTTGTTTATTAGGTTCCTAGTATAGAAAGGGATAAACATCCTTGCTATTATGTCAAGATTGATATCAAGAGAGTGGATTAAAAATCCATACAAAAATGATGTTGAATATATACAAGGTGTTCGACATTTCATGAGCTTTGTGAAGTGCCACTCACCACCCGGGATCGGAACATGCCCTTGCCTTTGTATGAAGTACAAAAATTCTAGAAGATTTCTTTTTGAAACGGTTGAGAAACACTTGGTCATGTTTGGTATGGAACCAACGTACTATGAGTGGTTCTTTTACGGAGAGAGGAATGGCATGAACGTAGTGGTGGATCCTACACCACATATTTTTGAAGAGGATCAGATCCAAGATCAAATCCAAGAAGAATATGATGATGATGCAGGGGGTGCACTCGGGAACCTTGTTGATGATGCTTATGGAGTTCATGATATGGCACAAGCTAGTTGTGAGGAGAACCTTGGCAAGACAGGTGTAGTTTCTGGTAGTCCATTTGTCCCTGGTCTTGATCATGGTAATAAGTATCATGAATACAAGAAAAAAGCAAATGAGAAACTATATCCTTCATGTGAAGATGGCCTTACAACTTTATGTGCAATTATAGAGCTCCATAACTTGAAGAAGGAGTTCAATTGGTCAAGAAATAGCGTAACTGAGTTGTTGAAGCGATTGAGACGGTGGCTTCCAAAGGGAAATACACTACCTGACAAGTACCCCACAATGAAGCAAATGCTAAAAGATTTGGGAATGAAAGCCAAGTGCATTCATGCATGTGAGAATGATTGCATATTATATTGGAAGGAATATGCGGATGTATTAGAATGCCCTCGTTGTCAGACTCCCAGGTTTAAGGTTAAGGAAACCAAGTCTGAAAAAGTAGGGAAAGTGACAAAACAACCAAGAAAAATCTTGAGACACTTTCCTCTAATCCCAAAGTTAACTGGATTGTACACTATACCATGGATAGCACGCCAAATGCAATGGCACAAAGGAAGCAAAATCTTCTTGGAATTTCATGCGTCATCCTATTGATTCGGCTGAATGGAGGTCACTTAAAAGCAAGTGGCCAGAGTTTGCTAGAGAGGGGTGTAATGTTTGGCTTGGCATTGCTACCGATGGTTTCAATCCATATGGAGTGCTATCTAGTGGTTACAGTTGTTGGCCCGTATACATCATTCCTTATAAGCTTCCCCCTTCGTTATGTATGAAATCACAGTTCCAGATGATGTGTTTGTTAATTCCTGGGCCAAAAGCACCGGGTCAAGACATTGACGTATTCTTAGAACCTCTTGTAGATGAGTTGAAGCAACTTTGGACGGAAGGAGTGTCAGCGTTTGATATGAATAAGGGGGAACTCTTCACTTTGAGGGCAATGTTATTGCGGGGAATCCATAATTTTTCGGCATTTGGTAACTTATCTGGTTGTGTGACAAATGGTTACAAAGCTTGCCCTATTTGCGCTATTGAGACCGAGTCTGAGCGCGTTGGTAATAAGAATGTTTTCAGAAAGTATAGAAGATTTTTGAAGGATGGTCACCCATATAGGGAAGTGAAACACGGATGGTATAAGGATGTAGAGCATAAGGAACCTCTAATACGATTGACTGGACCATCCTTTTTTGAAAGGCTTGATCATATCAAATATATACCGGGTAAAATAGTAAAAGCTATTTGCAAGAAGCGAATGGCAGTTGAGGTGGATGGTAGTAAAGATTGCGCTGCATATGAGGATGACAAGGAAGAAAGACTAGCGTGGTATAAAAAGTCGATTCTTTTTGCTTTAGAATACTGGAGTCGTCATAAGTACGACATATTATTGATGTGATACACATTGAAAAGAATGTGGTTGAACATCTTATTAATTTGATGCTTGATAGGGGAAAAAATTCTTCTAAATATGCACTCGATAAGGCTCAGAAGATGCAAATTTGCCAAGTTTTGAAAGATGTAAAGCTCACATCATGTCTTACAACTAATTTGGGCAGCCTTGTCACTATTCAGCCACCCAGTTTGCATATTAGGAAGTCATATGACTATCATGTCATTATCCAATATTTGCTTCCAGTTATGGTTCAACATGCATATCCAAAGTTTTGTGAGTTGAAACAAGCTATTTTGCAAGTAAGTTTGTACTTCAACATACTATGCTCAAAGGTCTTAGTTCTAGAGCATGTCCAAGCTGACAAAGATATGATTGCCGAGGCTTTATGCGTGTTGGAACATTATCTTCCATCGCATTTCTTTGATATAAGTATCCACCTAATGGTGCACCTAGCTGACCAAGCTCTACTTTGTGGACCTACGAGATACATATGGATGTATCTATTTGAAAGGTGAGATTATCATCTTATATATTATTGTTTCTTTGCTAATTTATTAACACTATAATTTTTTAACAAGTGTGTGTCCTATGTTAATACAAGGGCTATGAAGGAGTGCAAAAATATACCAAGCAACAAACGTTATGTTGAAGGGTCAATTTCTGAGGCATATCTTGTTTCAGAATCTGTTAGATATGCTATAGAATATATGCCAAATCCGCGTGATGGTAATCATAGTTCTAGTCAAGCACTCTTTTTAGAGGAGAATGAAGATGATATGTATGAGCGCTCCATTCTTGAGGGTAAAACTATCAAGTTATCTGGCGTACAACGTATGCAAATTCGAAGATGGATACTCTTTAGGATAAATATACCAGAGCGAGATGAATATTACAGGTGTGATATTCTTTCATATTGATTTTAAACTACATAATGTGTATTTTTTATACAATAAGGTTTTTGAATTTGTAGTATGTATCGATCATCATTGGAAGAAGGGCCTCGTGGAGAAAGAAGAGCTACCACAAAGACAGAAATGGTAATACAATCTAAATTTATTGATTGGTTACACAAAAAGGTATAGTGCCATTTACTTCCAAAAGCATAGTTTTAGTTTTTTTGGTGGCGTTGATTAATGTATTTGAGTGGCTTGTGTTGACAGTTGCTGGAAGAAAAATGCATGAACTCACTATTGTGGTGGTATGTCAGTGGGCCAAAGTGGGAAGCCAAAACTCATACCAAGTATAGGGTGAGTGGTTATGTATTCTCTCCCCAGCACTATAATGAGACTCTTTCGACACAACATAGTGGTGTTTGCATGGATGCAATCACTATATTTGTCGCAAGTGCAAAAGATAAGAACCCTACGGAAGATAAAATTACTTGGTATGGTATTATCAAAGAGATTAAAGAGGTTGATTATTATGAATTTCAACATGTTGTGTTCTATTGTGATTGAGTGAATATCGGGGACAAGACATATGGTTATAAGATTTGTCCGGACTCTAACTTGTTGATGGTTAATTTAAAGAAGCTCAAGAGTGCTGAAGGGGATTATGATGAGCCGGCCATTCTTGCATCCGAAGCGAGTCAAGTTTTTTATATAAAGGATTTTAACAAAATTCTGATTGGTCTATTGTTCTACGTTCTCCCAAGCGTATGACTGATGGTATTGATGATTGTGCCGTATCAACAAGCTTCCAATCCATTTTGGAAGATCAACCTAACTTGGCAACAACATTAAAATGTATTGAACCCAAATAGATTTGATATTTTGAAAAAATATTTATTGTTATGGTACTTATTTTTATTTTTAATGTATTAGAAACTATTACTATTTTATTTTGTTGCTGCAATCAGTTGGTTCTAAAACTCTATTTGTGTTACTATTTACTGTAATGAAGATTTGTTGGCATTTGGAAGCTAGAGGTGCTACAGAAAGTCCATTAAACTATTATGCACTGTAGGACTGTTTGTATTTGCAGTAGAGGCAGTAGTTTATTGGCAATTGTTGGATTCATGTGCAGGTATGCAATTTATCCACAGTCTCGCTCATTAGTTCTGCTTGTACTTACATGAGTTTACACTTTGCAATTTGTCCACAACTCTGTACTGTATGACTGCTTCAATAGGTACATCCTGATAGCTCATGTATATGCTTATATCTATATAGACACACACACATAGGTACATCCTCTTATTTACCTGCTACTGTAAGTGATACTCATAGCTCATCTCAGTCAACCTAACACACTGAACCCTTATACCCTGCTGCCTCTATTCCTATCACTGTATAAGCCCTGCTGTCCAAGTTCAGATCATTACTGTTCAAGACTGAACCCGAGCCCTGTCCCGATATTGGGAGAAACAAACTTTAGAAATTCCAGCCTTGATTGGTATGCTATTTTAGTCATAGCTTTTTATTATGATATTCCAGCCTTGATTTGATTATGCTAAACTTTTTCCTTGATGTGTATAATATGTTTCCACTCCTGTCAGTGATTATGAACATTAGGGAACAATTTCGTATGATGTCTCTTTTGTACAACCACAAATGTTATGGGTAGAAGATAACCTTCCTCCAACGAAGCACATGCCTGGTATACATGATAAAGAAGAGATGAATCATTAATTTTTACAATATTACAATTACCTTGGAAAACATGACATCATATAAAGGGATCAATAACAACCAAAAGATACAGACAAGTAACTTACCTTTCTAATTGCATCAATCTCATATAACAAGACATTATTAAACTATCCTTCACAGACACCATCCCTGTATAAATATATAAAAATAAGCAAATCGAGAGTATTTACAGTAAGAAAATATTATATTATTTTGTTAAGAAATATATATAAACTTGTAGAATATGATTCGACTGGGTTTTTGATTCATTGATCTTCGGAAGGCAATTAATAGTTCTCTGAGGAAGACAGAAAACTAAACTTGAGACAAATATTCCTTATTAACACAAGGAATGTCCTTCAGGCACGAAATCATGCAGTAAACTGTCGATAAAGTTACCTGACAATCTACAAAATAAAGGCATCACATTTCTAATTCTGCTGGGAATGACCTGTTTTGAACATTGGTGGTTATAAATTTGTGATCAGATTAGATTTATACATTTGTCCAACAAATGTTATTACCCTGCCCCTTTTAATGTGCCCACCATGTGTTTTTCCTAGGGCCATTTTTTTTTACTACTTCAATTCTGGATTAGCAAAATTTTGTTGCTATAATAAGCAACTGAACATCTACTCTTCATTTGAAGGCTTCACTAGAGGGGTTGTCTGCAAACTTTAAGTTTCCTTTAGAACTATGCTGAATGTTGTGTAACAAATCTCTCTACATAACGCTAGAGTAGTGAGGATTGAATAAGCTTTACGCCGGAGTTCAGCATTCTTCATTCTAGGAACAGTATTTCGAGAAACAACAGAAGGGAAAGCATTTTCAACATTATTTTGACCTGGATTCAATAGAAGGGGAAGCAACACAAGGTTTGTTTCTTCCAATATCGTTCAAACCAACTGGTTTTACCAATATCCGTTCTGTATACTGATACAAATCAGTTTTTAGACAACTGTTGCTCTCTTCTCCTCATATCCAATACCAGCTAAGAAGGTCAAACACCCAATTGCCTAACTCCTATACTTCAATAATGTATTAGGAAACCACAAACCCCCAATACCCCATGTCCTAGACAGATCCTTTGTTTAGGTAAAAAAAAAGGTCATGATATCTCTATGACTCTCTCCTCTAATCCTAATGGTTAACTCTCTCTCCCCATCACTCTAAAATTTGATATTTCAATACCCCATATGTCCTGAACCCCATATCTGACTTACTATGATATCTTAGTTCAGTTTCGAACTAAACATGCTAACTCTGAGTTCTTAAATTGACACCCTTCTCTTCTTAATATCCAAACTGCAAATTTGTTAATTAACTCATACAAGTATCAGTTAAGAACTAATACTCTAAACAACTACTCATACAAGTATCAGTATTCCAAGACACCATCTATTGATACTCCTAAACAACTACTCACATTATTGTACCTGCTCTCCATTTAGTCATCTACACACAGTCAATTGACCGAGTCCTCCATATCAGTCTATTGACTGATACTAGAGTGCATATTAGTGTCACTCTCCTTTATCGGCAATGGCCAAGCCATCTATTGATACTCCTAAACTTTCATGTACTTGTTTTCTTTTCTAGGGTTGTTTGATTGCAAGAGTTCTTTTCTAGTGTCAATTACCGGAACAAGAGTTCCAAGACCTTGCCCAAATAATATAGTCTCTTGCAAGCAGAACAACCACAAAATCAAGCATAAAATCAATTACCGAATATTGCTTTCATGTACTGTCAAGCATAAAATCAGTTTTTCTTTTTATCTTCATTCATGGAAACCTGCAATAAGAATAATCTGCATTTGGATGCATTTGAATGCTGTGGTTCTATTGAATATGAAATTTTGAATTATGCCAACTACAAAGTTTACCAAATTGTAATACTTGTTCATTCTAATACTTGTTAATTCTTGATGTTTTGTGCAATTATAGTACGAAATGTCATCCAATCCTAGTAGTACTAGTGCATCCGTGGGTACAAAAAACATACAAGAGTCGGATGTTCCACCCCCACCAAATGGCAAAAAATACTCAATAGTTGTTGATTTTGAGGGTGCTAAGGGTAGAGATGCAGCCAAATGGAGTTTTCGTTGTGGTGCCCTAATTCGTGCTCAAATTCCAATTGGGTATGAAGATTGGAGGAAAGTAGATGACTTCTACAAGGATAGTCTATGGAATGAGCTCATGGTATTTTATGCATTCAACTTGTTTACATACATATTTGAATTTGTTTTTATGTTTTTTTATCATGATAATGTGTTTGTATTTTGTTGTGTGATTGTGACAGAAAGAGTTTGAGATGAATGTGGACCCGAAGATTGCGCGCACTATATTGGAAAAAAAAATTACGCAGTATCTTAGAACAATGAAGTCCACAATTCGTACAAGATATCTTTATATTAATGGACAACCTATACCCAAACGTGTTGCTCTTGATAACCGTCCCGATGATATTGAAAAAATTTGGTGGGAAAAGTTTGTAGACATTGAGTATAGTGATAAAAAGAAGGAGCAATGCAAGAAGAATGCTGAAAATAAGGCCAAAAATCCTATAACTCATACTTTGGGAAGGAAACCTTATAGTAGAGTGTATGAAGAAATGGTGTGTAGCTTATTTTTAACGAATTCTAATTTTATATTAAAGACATTATTTGTCATTAATCATAATTGTGCATGTAGGCAAAAGAAAATCCAACTGAAAAGCTTTCATGGGTAGGGGCTTGGAAAAGGGCACATGCGAAAAGAAAAACTGGGGAGGTGCTTCCTTGTGCAGCGGAAAAATATGTAAGTACTTCTAAATTATGGTGATGTGAAAGTTGGAATTCTGATTACTATTTATTTCTCTTTTTGCTACTGTTTGTTAATGATCCACCAAGTTTTTGTGAAGTGTTTAAATGCTACTAGACTAACAGTGACATAGTTTTGTGTATCTTTCATCACTTCATGTTTGAACTTAGAAGTGGTCTTCATAGTTGGGATATATAGCCCACCATATATTGCTATCTTGTTAAGGATCCCTGATCGGTGAAGCATATGAATGAGTAGAGTAAGAAAAAAAAATTCAAGTTATTGGCTGGGGAATTTTATTAGGAACAGATTGTACCATAGCCAAAGGTGTATATGCTTGTTCTATGATGCTTCTTCTTCTTCTTTCATCACTTAATCTGACTCATTGACAGTGGTACATATTTTGGAAATGCTGCAGCTAATACCTGCTCATCATTAGTGCAGAGCTTTTACAGAGCAATTGTTAGCAGTTTCACTCTGTGGGTTGGTTTGCCTTTGCCAAAAATAACATAGCAAACGTTACATATTTACTAATACCATTCTTGTAACCCTAACTAGAAATGTAACATCTTCTTGTATTGATCATCCCAATCATTTAGGCACGTAAGGATATGTTAGAGAAGCAGGTTAGCTGTACTCTATTCTCAAGATCATATGCAACGTATTGAAGGACAATGTTAGATCCATGTTAGCGTCGATCTATCTTTAAATTAGACATGTTTCGAAAACTGTATCAATTATAATTTCCTTATGATCTCTCTTTCCAGTCAACTATGCATAGTATCTTATAATTTTGAAGGGTAGAAGAAATTCTTTATCCGGTAAAAGATCATAAGATATATAACATAAGCGAATTTGAGATACATATAAATAGGATTTTTAATATTGGAAAGTCGAGGTCAAGTGAACTGGATGTTGGATTGTATCTCGTTTTTGGTTGAGTCCTCAAAGGGAGTGACAATGGCGTTGGTAGCTTAGTCTCACATCTGGAGGTGAGAGATCACGAGGTGTAGATAATTGGAATTGGTACGGACCTTACATGAAAATTTCCTTTTAAGATATATGGACACAATCCAATATTGTATCTCATGGACGAACTCCGGTTTAGGTCACACCGCATTCTCAATACTGGAGGTGCTCAAATCACATGAGGAGCAAATTAGGACACAAGGTAAGAAAGAATGAAAGAAATGAAGAAAGGAGTGTTCTCTTCTGCTTTGCCATTAGTTAGCTATACACATGCTAGATTTGCACTTTTTTTTTGCTTTCAATTAGAAAAGTATTTCATCAAGAACAGATAACTTTCCTCGTATAGAACTATTATACGTTCATCGTCGATGTTTTATTCAGCTCAATTCAAGAGAATCAACACACCAATATACTTCTCTCTTTTTTTTGATGCAAAATGTTATTGTTTGCCACTCTGGGTTGCATCAGGGACCCGGCTACTACTCTGTCTCTCTACTTTTTCTTTGTTTTCCAATATTGTGGTGTTCTTTGCTTAGTTGAGTGATGCTATGGAAATTGATTAGTATGGGATTGTTGTGCCAAACTCTTGCATGTCAATTCTGTTTCTCCTTAGAGCCATTCTAATTAAGTACAAAGATCTCTTTCCCTCAATTTCAGGATTCTGTTCTCCTAACACAATATCACCATCCTTACCTTTTTTGTTGTATATTCAAGCATTGTGAAGGGAGTGGGGGTTATACTATCACTTCACAAATTTTTGTTGTATATTCTGATTCATGAGGCTATTTTGGAGAGCCTTACTTTCTTTTTGACCATTGATTGCACCAAGATTCTTCTTATTTGATCATGAGATGAAACTGAGGGGATGTTATTCATGGAACCAGAACAGGTTTATCAAACTGAAGTGCTCTTTGGTGTTAGATGGCTAAGGAATCCTCTTGAACTCAATATTCTTTGGTGTTATTCATGGAACCAGAACAGGTTTATCAAACTGAAATTAAGGGGGTTGTTATTCATGTAGACTGTCCATAGAAGTGGTGTAGTGCATGTAATTAACTTAGGATTAACACATTAGGATTGTAAGTATTAATTGCTTATATTTGCCTATTCATGTTCAAGAAAATGTAGACTGTCCAGAGACTGGCCAAGATTAACACATTATGAGATGTAGACTGTCCAAGATTTACTTTAATGATTTATGTTCCAAAAAATTGTGTTTCAGTCACATGAAATTCCAGTTTTATATGTTTGGAATTTGGTCTCAATTATTTTATTTTGATAGGTTAACATGCAACTGTAGTTCTCATACTCACAATGTTTAATCCTTTGTTTATGAATTCCTGATTGTAAAAGACATCAATCATCGTATATGTGAAATATAGTCTTAGCTTTAGCGATATCTCTTTTGATTTATTATTACCATCTTATATAATTTGGACTGAATATTACTTATAATTATGGAAATGCAGGCACAAATTGAAGCCGCAGAAGAGAGGCAAAAAATACAAGCAAGTCTTAATGGTAGTGATGGTATCGCAAGCTTAGAAGACTTCGAAAGTGATCCTATTGCTGAAGTTTTTGGGTCTGAAAAGAAGAAGAGTTATTGTCGTGCAATCAGCTCTACCTCCTCCGTGAGACAAGTAAAAATGACACAAGCTACAATAGCAATATCCGGTCAAAGAGATATTGGAGACCTTCGTCAATGGAAAATGGAATTACAAAACCAAATAACTGATGCTATGAACAAGTTTAATTCCATGACTTCTACCTTTATGATTATGCATCAAAATATGCTACAAAATATGAATATGCAACATAATCAATTCAGAGGTAATGGGACACCAAGGGCTGAAGCTGCCTCCAACACAGAGCATACTCCAGTTGATCCAAAGAATTTTAACCCTGGGTCTGATGGCCATGGTGACAACGTTGCTAGTCCCGTCCTCCCGACCAACAATGGTGGACCATCTTCTAAAGAGAAGAAATATGTGATATTACTTTCAAAGGATTTGGAAGAGGTGGCGAAAGGATATCTTGCATCACACAAGACTTGCCATCAAAGGAAGGTCGTACAAGACGGAGAGAATATTGTTTGGCTGACAGAGGTTATAGATCCGGAAGCACCGATTTTCGATGGTCCACAAGATGGCAATTACAAGCTTTGCGATATAGTTGATGGAGGATTTGTAATTTGGCCAAAGTATCGTTTGCGAAATTTGTAGTTTTCTTTACTTTGAACATAATTGTTCTAACTCTATTAAACTCAATGTTGTTTAGATTTGTTTAATGTCTTAATATTTTTATCAAGTTATATATTGAACTTAAATTTTCTTGGATGAATTATCTCTCTTTTTTATTTATACTTATTTGATGATGAATAATAAGATTGGAAGTCTGGATTTGAATTACAAGTTTAGTGCAATACAAAAAAATCCTTACAGTTATGATATGTTTTATAAGGATAAAAAATTGTTAGAAATTTATAATTTTTAACTATTTTATTCGGTTTCCAATTGTTGGAAAGTTTTATTTACTAACACTTTTTCATTGTTAGAAAATTTTATTTACCAATATTTTTTTCCGTTGGTGAATATAATTTACCAACATTTTTTTACCATTGGAAAGTTAATTTTTCTAACACTTTTGTACCATTAGGAAAATCTATTTCTCAACGCTATTTTACCGTTAGGAAAATCAACTTACCAACGCAATTTTACCGTTAGGACAATCAATTTACCAACGCTATTTTACCGTTAGGAAAATCAATGTCCCAACGGTTATTACCGTTAGAAAGACCGTTAGTAAAATTTCCCACACCGTAGTTCCAACGACAAAAAAGCGTTAGGAAAATTTTTTCTAGGAAATGTCTGTTTTGGTGTAGTGCTACGTCCTTAGACTTTTGATTGAATTTTTTGACTCTGATAGCATCATGCTAAATATCGTTTCCAAAAATTAATATCGTTGGTGCGCTCTCTCTCAATGATCCGCAGGATGTCCATACAATAAGTCTATATATTTTAAAAAAATTAGGAAAAAAAATTTGGTTGAACAAAGTTAACTTCAAGTAAGCACGGTTGGCTAAGTTAGGCTGGACTTATACACCAAGAATTACTGCGACCTTAGCAAAGTCGTGTGTGGGATTCAAATTATTTTGGATGAGAATAAGTTTGACTCGATTCATAGAATATGGGATGACTATAGAGGAGCCATCGAACGACATTATCGTCAATGCGATATAGGTAAATTGTGCTTGAATTTCGAGAAATAGTTCGAATGGAGATTCGAAATAATTGGTTGTGATTCGAAACTTATTTCGAGGATTTGTCAAATGACTTCATCCCTGAGTGTTGTATGGAATAGCCTCGGGGATGTCGATCGTTAGAGGATATGGGATACCAATGAGTCTATCAGCAAGCATAGCAATATACAAAGCCTTAGATTGAATATCGTTGAGTAAGTTGTAATCTTAAAATTTTGACGAAATGGTTCAAACAGACAAGAAACGATGCACATCGGTAGGATTATGCCGAGTATGAAATGCAAAATGATCTATAATAAAGATTAAATAAAAAAAGTTAAGGTGTAATGAACGGATGACTCGATCGAAGAAATCGATATGATTAAAGTTAGTACGATGGAAAGATAGCGTGCATGAAAAAGTTTGATTTTGAAGTTAAGAAAGTGACTCTAAGAGTTTGGGATATATGTTGCTCGATGATTTGAGTTAGCATAGAACGATATAAATTGAGAAAATAAGTTGCTCGATGACTTAAGATAGACGGATGAATGTATGTGAATATGGGTTTGAACGAATTGATCATGTGAATAGTTTGAGGATTATTTATCGAATTTTGATCTTGAATATCGTAGATATTGTGGTATATCAAATTTGGATAATAGCATCATATGTACGACTCGGAATTCATTGCAAAGAAAGATCGTCAGGTTATGCATATCAGCGATGATATTGAGGCGTATCAAAGATCGATGTGTGATAGTTCAGGGGTACTCTAATTTGAGAAATAACGATCGTGTAAAGTGTTATTGTTTTGATGGATGCTATACTTAGGATTTTGATTGAAATGAATGCTTGGATAAAAATGATCGTGTCTTAATTTCTTCAATAATAACCACAATATTGGCGCTCTTGTCTTGTACGAGCGCAACTCCAGCCTCGCACATACGTCACGTCAGATTAGGACGATCATTCTACGGAAGCGCTGACATGGTGATTCATGTCCAACGGGAAAGATCGAACTTGTGGAAGATCAGGGCATGACAACTTGATTGCTTCGACTTGTGGTTTGATGCGAAAGTAAATTCGAGAATGATTCAGACTTGTGATTGAAGATTAAGTAAGTTTGAGGATTGAGTAGATCTAATCTGCGTATTAAGAATAAATAATCTAGACATAAAGCAAGAGTTACACCCCGAGGAGGACGATTATCTTGCGGGAGCGTTGGCATGGTGATTTCATGTCCAGCATAGATAATGGGACTTGTGGGAGATTGGGACGTGATATATTGTTATGCTAGACGATCTTGTGATCGAAAACGTAAATTGTTTCGAACGACTCGGGGAATATGATACGAGAATTATGGTTCAATAACAAATCGTGTAGTAGAGTACTTGACTTAGATATGATGGATAGGTAGATTAAATCAAACATGTTTGAAGAGATAGACTACACGAACGCTTGTATGGATGTACGATATTGATATGTCGAGGAATTGGTTGAACATGAATTACCGTAGGATGACTTTGCTGAATGACTCGGACCCCTTGGACTAAGTATTGCAAGTGTAAATAGGATAATATATACTCAATGTTTAGAAATCGGAGTGATACGAGTTTGGGTAGAATGTCCCGTACTATCAACTTTGGTTTGACCTTAGGATTGGGGTCAGTGTTGATATTATTGTTTGGAAACTATGATTCCAATACTGAAGAATGACTTTAGCCTAGAGAGATGGCCTAACAGTTAGGCAAGACGTCCCTGTTTCGAGAATTAGTATCGGTATGATTGATCTTGAGGATTGATAGGATTGGATATTGGTGGATAGAATGATTCAAGAGCATAAAAATACCATTCACGATGCTTGGTTAAAATACATATATTTTAGGGATGCTTGAATATGTGCCTGATTCGACTCGAGTGGATATGACGGATTCTCTATCACAAGACTTGGTTGAAATGTATGTATTTTAGGGATGCCTAAAATATGTGCACGATCCAACTAAGTGATACGTTGAATTCAAGTGAGACTAAAGGAACAGAAGGGTATCGAGGATTTCAAAATCATGAGTTTCAAAGAAAATGTTGATGGTAGTACGATCGTTGGTTTTGAAATGAAATTGAATATTGATTGGGGCATTGATGCAAGTCAGGTTTCAAAGATTGGTTAAGGAAGAGTTTGTGCGAGAGTCATTGGATGTTGAATCAAGTGATAAGTCAATGAGTGTGTACATAGTAAGTTTCAAGGACGAAACTTTTTCTGAGATGTGTATAATGTAATGTACCTTCCCGCTCAATTCAATTGGAGAAATCGAAACGCCAACGACGTTCAGACTTAGCTATGCAACAACATGCTCAAAGTCCTGCTCTGTCGAGGCAACTCCTCGCTCATGTGGTCGGCTTCGGTGAACTTGCCTCAGCTTGGCCTTCACACTAATAAAATAAAAGTTTTTAACTGCACAAGTAGGCTTGATAATAAAAGAAAAGAATTCACATAACTAAGAGGATAATCCCAACTTGGGTTAAATTGAGTCAAAATATTGACAGGTCCCACGGTCGGCTTAGAAATGTGTACAACATACTTTTAAAATGATACTCGGTCCTTAGTCTCGTGGTTTGGAATAAGGATTGGTCTATGTTTGCAAAAACAAAAATTTGGTTTCTATAAACTAAGAAAGAATGAAAGTACAAGAGTACAATAATTTCTGGGAAAGTACAACTATAGGAATTTGATCAGAAGATGATCACTTTATCCCTTGGACGATGTGATATTGAAGACACAAGTCTCCGGAGAATACATCAGCACTTTGTCAGTAGATTATGATCATTAGTGATGCTTTAGAACTGATTTGAAACTCTATTTATAGAGTTATGAAATAACTATTTTCTGATTTACGTGCACTCTGTATTGCGTGCCTCCTATCCAGTTGCGAAAACGATTACTTTAACTGATGGTGACGTGTGGCATCCTGTCAGTGAGATGTGCGTGGTCGTGGACAGTGTAGTGGACACGTTCTTTGATTGGCATGTGTACCACGTCATCTAGCTTCTGGACAAAAAATTAATCAGGTGGCACCAACTAGCCAGGTTGTGCCGACGCAACTTGATAACTGGCGCCTCTTACTCAGTCTTCTGTGCTGTGGAAATTTCTCGCTCCCTTCGATAGCTTGCGCGAGCTAGCTATCAGCATTTAATATTAACAAAATCTTTTCGAGCGTTATGTTGCTCGGGATTCGAAAAGATATTCTTCGACTATTGTGATGTCAATAATGATGGAAACTGTTACAGCTTCTCGAAGAAGCTTGCCACGTGGGACCTGCGCACCTTGATGTGGGCGCAACTTGATTCTCACGCAAGTCAGCGTCTAGGCGACACTTCATGTTGGCGCCTTCTTGTGAGTGTCGCCCATTCATTTTTGAGCTTCTATAAGACCCCCTTCAAAGTTTTCAAAATTTTAAAGATTTTAAAATTTGAAATACTTTGAATTAGAAATGATCGACACGAGTTGCGTCGGTCAACAATGTAATCGACCTCGATTTCTGAGCGCAAGTTGCGCAACAGTAAAGAAATTACTTTGGGCTATAAATATCTGTGAGGAGAGAGAAAAATGCACTTTTACTAAAAAATTATTTTCCCTTTACTCTCTTGTCTTCTTCTTCTTTTTTTTTCTTCTTCTTCTTCCTGAGCTTCTTCGACCATCAAATGGCGCCAAAGAAATTCATTACTGACAAAGGCAAGGCCCCCGCCGGACCTTCGTCACGTACATCACCGATGAGGGTCCCTCGCTATGTGCCACCGTCGTCGAGAGCTGAAAAAGCCAACCCGTCGCTTGAAGGTGATCTTCGGAGAGCAAATCGACCATCTTTTAGGCGCCAGTGAACGATAGACCATCATGCCATAGTCGATCATCTTTTTTTAGAGCTCTGATTGACTTGTATACTCTGTAAAGTGCACCTCCTCTTTTTAGAGTACAGACGCACACTTCATCACTTGTGCCTCCTCCTTTTAGAGTGTTGGCTGCATTAAAAATACACTGTTTGTTTTTACGAACTGTGCCGTACAAGTTTCGAACTTGTGCCTTCTGAACTTGCGCGATCGTTCATTTCAGACATGTGCACTTCGAATTTGCACTAGGCACAACTTATGAATTTGCACAATGTAGAACTTAAATTCATACTGAACTTGAGTTCATGTTCCTTCGAACTTACACTAGGCGCACTCTGTGAACTCATGCAACATAGATCTGCGCACAATCTAGAATATATTTTAGAAGCTCGTGCAACCTATGTCCTCGTGCGCCCTGCTTTAATTTTAAGGATTATTGCATAGACTTTGAAATTGATCTTTGCTCTCCCTTTCTTTTTTAGTCGATCTCAGAGAAGACCCCGATGCCGAGAGATTAGATTCGGCTTTCAGAGTGTTGGAGTATCGAAAAGACTTATCCCATGTATCGTATCCTCAATACGATCCTCGTGAGTCCAGACGGGCCATGCTTGAAGCTCAAGAAAATACCACTTTGTTATGCCTGACGAACGACAAACCTTTGGAAAGTCTGGACAACGTCGTACATAAGAAACCAGCTTTCTTGTTTAGGGATACAATCAAGAAGACGTCCCAGCCTAAAGAGAAAAAATAAGACATGATTTACCAATGCGAAAATAGAATTATGTATCTCACAGAAATGTCGAGACACATGTCCCTGTCATGATATGAATTCTCCAGTTACCCCCGTCGGATGGCATGGGATATGACCCCAATTCAACAAGCCAGAATTAAAAAATTTTGCTACAAGCTGGGTCCCCAGAACAATGATTTATTTTATAGCACTTAGGAGAAATACAGCTCTCAACTAAGAGGTTGAAGCCAAGCTGTGTGTCTTCCGAAGATTCTTTGCTGCTACTTTCCGTCAGGGTATCCATCTTTGCGAACATATTTGCGAAGGCTGAGGGAAGGTGTCCAGATCAAACCATGCTTTTAACAGGCTTGGTGAACCCTGATATGAAGCGCTGGAACAACGTTGTAGTTTGGGTTTTGGATCAGTTCAAGGATAAACTCCTCGAATTAGAGCTCTATGATCTGATCTGGGCTACTGCTCATGACTTTCGTCCAAATGTGCATATGTTTTTGGCTCTGGTAGAAAGATACAATGATAGGACTGGCACCTTCATGACTCCTCACGAAGAAATTGGCTTCGTGCTTCATGAAATGAAGTATCTTTTACACTTGCCAATGGGTGGGAACCCATATGAAGAATACGTGCCCACGAGCGAGGAGATGGATATCCTGTCAGTGGAGAACCCTCAGACAGTTGCTGTATTTTAAGAGCTGCTATGCCACTACATGGTATGCTCCCTTTATTACAAAAGTGCTTCAAAAGGGACTTGCTACACGACCAAATGGCTGCCATACTTATTTTTAGGCCATATCCATGAATATAAGATCATCGAGAGTCAGGCTTGTGACCCTTGCTTCTTCAAACCGCTCGGCCGCAGTGACATAGAGAAGTTGATTGAAAAATCCAAGCATGTTGATGACATTTTGAATATGGATTGGTAACCCTTTACTGCCGGTGCTCCCATCGAAAGTTATCTTAGGCAGGGTTACAGACCCATGTTTCGAGAAGCCCAGTTGGCGTGTTTTCTATCCTTATGACTATGGTAGATCGTGGTACCTGGAGCCAGTGCCGTTGACCGATTCCATCGAGGCGTACTATTCTTCGCTATGCGTCTAGTGTTCGGCTACAAGATAGATCTTCTTTCGGCGATGACTTGTCACTTGATTGCAGGCTTGTGTCTTTTATTAATACCATGGTGTATGACAAGGATGCTCGAGACGACTTCCTTCATACTAAAATTTCTTACACCTATTTACTTGGGTGGTTGTTGCTGTACTACCCCGGCTTGATGGACCCTGATATAGGTGAAGTTGGATGTGACTTTATCAGCGTTATTCCAATGCTCGATAGAATATAAACGCACTTTCAGAATGCAGAAGAGCTTTGAACCGACAGTCTGGATGGAGATTTCAATGTGTCCCTCCCCTCCAGGATACGAAAAACTTCCCCCACAGCTTATGGATTTAGAAACGACGTCTCTCTGTCTGTCTCCGGTTAATTTTACAAGGATGAATAAAATCCGGCCATCCCACCTGGTGTACCGGTTTGAGGGCGAGTGTTTTCTGGAACCATATCTACCAAGCCGGTTTGCTTGATAGTTTGGCTACGATCACATGCATGTGGGTAAAGCCACCACCGGTTTGCAGGCCATGGGTTACCTAATAGATGGTGCCAGAGCTTGGGGATACTATAATGCAAGAGGCACCAAGGCCGTGTTCTCCATGCTAACATTTCTCAAATGGACCCGCGTATGTTATATACATACGCAAATTTTTATACTTCGGCTAACACTTTCGCCGAAAACTTTAACCTAGCCGACAGTTTTGCCAGTAATAGACGATCGAGAGCTGGGGTTCACACTGCACAATCCTTTATAGATGAAGAGGATCATGATCCCGTTGATGAACCTTTGGAGGCTTCTCTCGTGGGCTTCCATAATGAAGTCAACAACCTACTAGATGTGTCACTAAAGACACGGAAGAAGAAGTCTCCTGCAAAGGGGCTTAGTAAGAAAAGAAAGGCTAAAAAATCGTCTACTCCATCACACCCTGACGATCTCCCTTTTTCTCCTACGGCTCCAGGGAAGAAGAAAAAGACCACATTGGTCATTGCTGAATAGCCCACTACCAGGACAATGCGGTCCCAGACAAAGTAGATGCAGACAGGAGCATCCCCTGGAGGAGGAGAGGCAACTCCTTCTTCAGTTCCAAGAGATAGTAGTGTCGTCCGTGAAGACGTTACTAGGGAGCCTAATGTGCAAGATGATCTTGATGATGTTGAAGAGGAACCTGAGACACCTCTTGTGCGTAAAACTAAAAGAAGATTAAGATTAATGGTGACTCCAGCAGACCTTCAAGAAATTGATACTTCGTCCACTCCTTCCATGCCGAAAGAGTCTTTGAGTCAACCTGACGTGTCGTTGCCTTCGCAAGATCTGCCACCTCCACAATATAGTTTTAATACTCTTTTAATGTGATCATGATTGAGTAAAATATTGACATTGTTCTTTTTTACCTACAGAGGTTACAGCAACCAACGCTCCGGCTCTGATCATTACAGAAAAGACCTCAGAATACCTGATCATGCAGACGATCATTTTTGTGACTGCACTAGCTGTAGTAAGAATAATGATGTCATCCCCAACTCCCGAGGTCCCAGAGACTACACTTCCTGAGAAGGTATTACCTTCTACGAAATCCAATTTTGAAGTTGCAGCTCCTTCTGTAGCCCAAACTCCTACCCGCTCTTAGGAGGATAAATAGATAATAGAGGCTCTCGAAGGCTGCGACTTCGGCAATGAGTTCATTAAAGATGATTCCACAAGCGCCGTTGAAGGAGATCAAGCTTTGGTTTAGATCTCGTTAAATCAAAACTTACCGGCCGAAAAGGGCCGTACCACTAGTGAGGGTGAAGAACACCCAGTTGATGATAAGAGGCATCCAAGCCCAAGAGGTGACGATCAGACTAAAAATGACAACCTTGATGATCACCAAGAATTTGAGGAAAATCAAGCATTAAATCTTGAAGACATTGGGATTGATAAAAATACCAAAATTGATGCTAAGGGGAATCAAACCCCTAAACAACAACTTTTTGGAACCAAGGGAGCGGAAGCAATTGCCCCAACCAGCCAGGCAGAGTCGGGGGCCAGAAGCAGCCATTTCCAGTCAGGCAGCTCAGAGGCTAGAAGCAGTCAAGCGACCGTGTCTGAGACTATGACAAGGCTCTGCTCAGATCTGGACATACCCCGTGAAACCCCATACATACTACCGGGATCAGGTAAATTTCTGACTTTCATTTACCTTAACTCCTTTGATGATGTATAATGATTGTCTATCTTGATCGCAGAGGGTCCCATGGGGACAATTGCTGTAGCTCCGTTGACCGCCTTCAGCTTTAGCTCAACCCTGGCTTCTCCGGATATGGGGACTCACACTGGAGAAGGAAGCTCCTCCATGATGCCAGTTATCAGATCCCCTGATATACAATCTGTGATTCCTCCAACTGCTACAAAAGGAGGGATTCGGGCAGAAGTGGCTACTCCTGGTATATCAACGATGAACATGTCAACGTTGAAGCTTATACCAATGCTTTTTTCACCTCTCTGAGGCCTCTAGTTCAGATGGTCTTGGAAAACGACCAACCTTATGAGTCAGTAAGGGGTCCTTCCTCTTTTATTATTGGAGCTATCCGCAAAATCGGCGATCTAGATGGAGTTAACTATTTGGAGCATATCTTGGGATGAGCTTGAAGAATCTATCAAGTCTTATAAAGAGCTAACATGAGGAAATATCCAGAAGCTTGTAGATGCCGAGTGCGAAGCGATAGCTCGTGAGGCTGCAACACGAAAGGATGACTTTGATGCTTCTGTAGTAGCTTTCTCATGGCGCTCTACAGAGTTGGAATCTTGTATTATCGAGACAAATCCTTATGTTGATCATCATAAGACTGAAGCTGCAGAGAAAGAGAAAGAAGCTACTGAATGCTAAGCTCGCCTCCGAAATTTAGAAACTGAGATAGCCCGGCCCCAAGAAGTACTCAAAGCAGCTCAACGACGTGAAGAGGAAGTATTTAGAAATGCATTAAATTATCATAAGTCAACTAGATGATCTGATGAGGCAACGGGATGAACTTATTCGAATTGAAGGTGCAGAACTACGTCGAGCTGACTCGATGCAACCATTTGATCCAGAGTCTGGGAGATCTCTAGCTAGGCAAAGGGTGCTCGACTCCAGAACAGAGAGAGCTGCGAATATGAAGAGACTGATCGTTGATCTCAGTACCCAGCCTCCACAATGAAGCTGTTCATGGCAACTTTGTCTTTTTATTATCTTTCACATGATGTACTCTTTTGAAATTTTGAGCATCATTGAAATAAAAAAGTTAATGATCTTTTTATGGTTCCATTACTTATTGCATATCTGTGATAGACATAAGTAATAGATAAGAATAGAAAGTACGTTCAGAGGTACTGAACATCATTAAAATAAAAAGTTAATGATCTTTTTATGGTTCAATTACTTATTGCATATCTCATGATGTATGCAAGCCGTCCCTGGAATCCTCGTAGCTCTTTTAAGTTGCGTGGAGGACGCATCTCTTGAATGGCTTTAGTCTTCTCGGGGTCAATATATATACCCTTAGAGGTAATAACGAATCCAAAAAATTTGCCACTAAAGACTCCCAAGAATGACCTGATAGGATTCATCTTGAGTTGATGCTCGCGCATTAGATCGAAGATAGTTCTCAAATCTTGGATATGATATTCTTTTAGGCAACTTTTGACAACAATATCGTCGACATAACATTCGACTATCTTTCGCAAATGATTACGGAAGATAGTACTCATAGCCCGCAGATAAGTTGTACCAGCATTTTTAAGACCAAATGGTGTGACAGTGTATCAATAGACTCCCATAGGAGTACAAAAATATAATATGTTTCTCATCTTCTGGATGCATCTTCATTAGATTGTATCCTGAGAATCCATCCATAACAGACATCCGTTCGAATTCGCAAGTATTGTCAATCATGACATCAATGATCGAAATATGAAACTCATCTTTGGGACAAGCATCATTGAGGTCTCTAAAGTCAATACAGACTCGAACCTTTCTTTTTTTTCATAACTAGGATGACATTAGCCACCCAGTCAGGATGTTGTTCTTTTTTGACAAAACCATAGGCGATAAGCTTCTTGACTTCAGTTTCTATGGCATCCATCATGTCAGATCAGAATCGACATTGTTGTTGCTTGACCGGCCTTGCATTGGATAAGATATTGAGCCTGTGGACAGCAATCTGAGGATCCAGTCCTAGCATATCCTCATAACTCCAGGCGAAGACGTCAATGTATTCTTGAATAAGCTAAATTAGTTCTTGTTTGTCTGCTTCTAGGAGGCTTTTGCTGATGAAGATAGGTCTTGGCGAGCCTTCTTCTCCAACATTGATCTGAATTAATTAATCTTCAGTAGGTGGTTCTCGTTGCTCAAAGCGAAGTTCCCATTGAGTGTCCATCCTTTGTGCCCAAGGATCTGTTCAGGAGCTTCAATAAAGTTATCATCGTCTTCTGAGAATTCAGCAGACACCTTATTAGAAGATAGCATCACCCAATGGATGTACCCTATACTGGTATCAGAATCCCATGAAACAGAATCAAAAGAGTTAGATCGCTCCTCTTTATCACATTCAGAGGCTTCTGGGGTCGAAATCGGCGAGGTATAACCCAATCCACGTTTCGTTTTGCCATAATATTATAGTTACTTTCCTTTTGTAGCAGGGATACGAATAGGAGTTCGCCTTCCCCTACCGCCATTGAGACCGGCTTTAAAATTGTAGTCCATCTTTTGAATGATATCTTTTGATTGTTGACTATAACGACGTAATTGGAGCCTTCTGTTATCGTCATTTTCCTCCTCGCTATCGGGCATAGTTTTCTGCTCTGTTTCTTTACTAAAAAGTATAGGAATCATCTTTCTTCCTGGAGGAAACTAAGAAGAAGGATTCTTGCACTGGTTCGAGCAATACTTCGTCTTCGAGAGGTTGACCTGCTCCTATTGTAAGTGGTTCGAAGTTATCTTGCATTTCTAGGTAACATCGAGTATAATAAAAGACATCAGTATACTGTAAAGGAGATGCTACTTTATTGATTTATACATCATTATTTACAACAAGGTTCTTAGCCTTAGCAGAAAGCTTGGCAAGGTTGATAACCAGAGGAGGTGAAGGAGAAGGAGGTGGCTTGTTACAACGAAGGTCGATAACAAGAGACTAAGAAGAGGTGACCTTCCTCTGTTCTGTCTTTTTAGCAGGAGGATGCTTAGCATGAGAGAAAATATGAATGGTTAATGTCTGAGAAGACTGAAAACGATATTTACGTCCTTTAACCGGGATTATGAGAACATTATTTGGAGTGTCACTCAGATCTTCCTCAGTATCCATGGCTAGTACAACCTTCATGAATTCCTCTTTGTGCATTCAGGAATCAGTACAATATGCTTTAATACCCCGGAAGGAATTTAGATTAGGCACTTCCTTTTGGGCTTCTCCATTGATGTCCACATATTTGAAGCATTGATGGAGAGTAGATGGCACAATGTTATGCTCATCCTGAAATGGTCTTCCCAGCATGGTATTATAGGAGCCATGATTGTCGATTACATAGAAGGTGACCTTTGTACAGAGATTGCCAATTTGTACTTTCAAGCGAATCTTCTCCAAGGGTTCACTTCTATCGGAATTAAATTCCAAGATTGTCGTAATAGTTGTGGAAAGATTATGCACAGGGATCTTCAGAGCATCTCTTAGAGTCTTTGGCATGATACTGAGTGTAAACCTAGGATCAATCATGATGCGGTCAACCTTTATTGTATCGACATATCCTGTAAAATGGAGAGGCCGGTCATGTCGATTGTCGTCCAGCAGCATATCATCTTGTGTAAAGGTGATATTGGGCATCAGCTCCATCACACTATGATAATGAAAGCAGGTCATAGGCTCATCCTATGGCTTCTTAAGGAGTTTCAGACAATTGTCGGCTTGCATCAAAGCTTCACTCAATGTGTTTCGAGTTTTTCTTGAGAGACGTAGGAGCTCAAAGATTGATAACATTGCTGGAGTATTAGCCAGTTGAGCGAATATATCAAAGTTATAAGGTTTATCAAGTCCAAGAGGTGGAATCTTCTTTAATATTTTATCGAAGCGGACATGTTGTTTTCCTTTGTCGGCCGTCATCGGTTTGGAAGAAATTGGTTCCACTGGAGGCGATGAAGTCGATGAAACATTAACAACAGGAGAAGATGATGTTGGAGGAGCCACCGGAACTGGAGCAGGGCCCTCTTGACCTTCTGAATAGTCTCTCAGATAAAGTCTCCCAGACCCGGTTCCAGTTAAGGCTTCTTCTTCGGATACAGGTTCAAAGGATACTATATTGCAACTCTTTCTCCGGATGTTGCTTTTGGAAGGCTTCCTTTGGCAAGATGAAGTGTCTGTCAAGAAACCCAAACTAACACGAGATTGGTTGTGTGAAAGGCATAGAAAAAGAGGTACAGGAGATCCTTTTCCATGATTCAGGTCAGGAGCCTTTTGTAGATCATATCCCATCTTCCTCATGAGTTCATGGGATTGTTGACTATATAGATGGAAGGCTGGTTGGAAATTATCCTCTAGCTTTTCTAGTGTTATCTTAGAAGAAGAAGAAAAATCTGTCGTCGAGGTGAAGGTAGCAGTTAAAGGTGGAAGACATCGTTCATCCAATGAAGTCATGTGACATGACTTGTATTTGGCTTTTTTTTAGACTTTGTGGATGAAGAAGGTACTTCAAAGTCAGCCACCAAATTGGGATGGATCCACATAATCTCCCCCTTATCGGTTGATAGAGGAATAAGACCATCAGTTCATGCAGGTGGGAGATTGACAATCTCCAGAGTAGCTTTCGGGATGGGTATGACTCCATCCTACACAAGTTGAGCAGAAAAATTGCCAAATTATACAGAGACGATGTTAGCAGTTACGGTCTTCTCGTCCTGCTGAAGAGTGATTTTGTCGGATTTGATCATCTTTTAGATCTTCCCTTTGAGCACATAGCATGCTTGAGTCGGGTGTCCAATAAATCTGTGATATACACAATATTTAGGATGATCAATTTTACCTATTTACTCTGGCCGCTTTGCGTCCGACAGCTGAAGTTTATTGCTCTTGATCAAACAATCAAAGATGCTCATGACATCATCCTCGTCGAAGGATTATTCTTCTTTTGGACGTGGTGCCCTCTGTGGTGGTGTCGTTGGAGTAGGTGTTGGCGGCTAGAGCTTCTTTGCCTTTAACATTGATAGCCAAAGCCTCTTTGCCTTTGCAGTTATTCTGACGGCCACCGCTGTTGGATGCACCATATTCATCTCTGTCAAGATTAGGCATCTGAATGCCTAATTGTTTGAACTTGTCAGCACTTTCTTCTGCTACCTTGGCATTTACTATGAAGGAAGGCCAATCATGAAACTATGTAGAGCCAGTCCATATGCTGATTATAGGCAATAAGTTTGATTTGCATGTGTCTATAGTCAGAGCATCTGCAGTTTTTAGAGGCATTTTGAGTGCCTCGCGGCAGAATCGTTCAATGAAATTTTCAGTCGTTTTATTATGCCGTTGTTTGATTTTGATGAGGGCTGATATAATCATGTTATTTGTTCCCTCATAAAATTGTTCCAAGAATATTTGTTTGAATCCAGAAAAAGAGGTTATGCAATCGTCTGGCAAACTACGATACTAGTCATAAGCTGCACCAGCTAAGCATCCTACGAATACTCTAGAGAGTAGAGCATCGTTCGGCTAAAGTTGATCAATCATTACCTCAAAGTGGTTGAGGTACTGGCTTGGAGATGTACTACCATCAAATAGCGTAATGGTAGGAGGTTTGTATTTGGGTAAAACTTGAAGTTCCTTCCACTCTATGGGATAAAGTTGTTTAATCCTAAGCTTCTGTAGGTCGTCTTTCTGTTTGAAGGCTTCAAACTGAGTACACAAAAGTTTTACGGTCTCATTAGCATCTCCCATTGGTTATGGAACAGTAGACTGATTTTGTGTGTTAGGAGGAGGGACTGCATGATATGTACCACCCCCAGCACCAGACTGACTTGGAGTAGCCTGAACTGGTACTGAAGCAATATAAGGAGGTTGTACCCCTAGACCAATGTTGATAGAAGCAGATCTCGTTACAGGTTCTTTGATCGAAATTGGATTCATAACCGGTGGAACCGTGTATTGTGCCATGATCACAGCATGTATACCTGTCATCATTTCAGCCATGCTCTTCAAACTGGCCTCCAAGGCAGCAATTCTCTGCTCTTGACTATTAGAGCTAGATACGTCTTGTTCCTCATTAGTGACATATGCTGTCACTTCTCTGGCCACTGAAGAGAAACTGGTAGAAAAGATGGTCTGCTAAGAACTTTTACTATCGGTATCCAAGTCATACAAGGAACTACCCCCAGGACAAAGGATAGAAAGGATCCTTTGACTGAAGGAATCTTTGTCAGAGTCAGGAAGATTCCTTTGACCGATTAATTCTTGGTCAAATAAAAGATTATTTTGACCGATTATATCTCGGCTTCTTGATCTGGTGTGTCGGTAGACCCTTTCACCGAAATCACGGATACGATCCAAGTATTGTTGACTGGGGTTGCAGATTGCGTTGCGTCTCGGATGCTTTCCACCCTAGTGCTTTGAGATGTCATATTGATCGAAGTGTACAACAATTCATCTTCGTCCACTATCACTGGTTCAGGAGTCTGAGCATAGTTCAAACGGTCGAAGACAGACCGCTTAGCTGACTGGTAGCAATATTTGATAACTACCTCGTGGTGATGATTACAGTGATGTTCTTATTGTGGAGCTACAAGTGGATGAGACGGCCTTACGATCTTCCGTTTCTGTGCAAGAAGTTCACAGAAATTAGTTACAATGATAGGACGAGAAGAAGTCGGAGGGATATATTCCCTAATGACATTGGGAACATGATTCTGATTCTTGAGGTATCCTGTACCCCGAGTGTACAAGGAGGTGCTGAGTTGATTAGCATAGATAAAAGTATTTTTGACTTTAGAAGTCATCTTCTGGCACAAGTTGGCTGCGGGCGCAAGCTGTTTATGTCTTACTGAAATTGATCCTGACTGGCGCCTGTTGAGATAGGCACGCAAGTCAATAAGTGTACCACTTGTGTGTCTGTTTGAGATACCAGCAGTTTGCCTTGTTTGGATCTTGAGATGTGCAGGGTTAGCAAATCGTGACTTGAATTCTTGGGAGTAGGTAGAATGCCTTTTTGTGCTGCGCACCCTGTTCCTGTGCGCTTGGCATGGCACAACTGGGTAGCATAAAGTTTATTTTGAATATAACTTACTCTCTTGCCAGAGATTTGATTCTCTCTATCAAGATGAGTAGAGTTTCTGCCCAAAAGAGCTTCTGTATTGATTAGCGCAAGGGCGCAGCCAGAAGTATTTTTCATCGAGTCAAGGACCGAGAAGGAATGAGAAAAGCCAAAGGGCGCTTTCCTTTGTTCTACGCCAGGACAGAAATAGGTGTATTCCCAGCAAGTTTCGGACTTGGAGATAAAGAAGGATTAGCTAAAAAGTATTTTCCCTTATTTTACGCCAGGACAGGAATAGGCACAGCTTGTGCAGAATGAGAAAAGGCAAAAGGGCGCTTTCCTTTGTTCTGATTAGTAGCCTTACTAGATAGGCTGTTCTCTGAGTTTAGAACTGGAGAAGAGGGAGTAGCCAAAGGGCATTCCCCTTTGTTTTGTGCCAGAGAGGCAATAGGCACAGGTTGCGCAGAAGCAGTGATTGGTGTTATTGAGGAGTTGGGAGTCCATACGGCGCGTGCCTTGTTCTTGGCAGCCACAGTGGCATGCCTAGTACCCCCAGCACTAACCATGGAAAGGGGAAAGAGAGTGTGTATATATATATATATGTGTGTGTGTGTGTGTGTGTCTGTGTGTGTGTGATTTTGTTATTAGATATAGCCTATGGTTTAGTGAGTCAGTTTAGGATTGTCCCAATGAGCCTAACTTGGCCAAGTTGACTAACAAGTTAACCAAGTTGACAAAAGTCAACTTCGAGTCAAACTTGATCCAAATCAACTCAAACGGACTTGAAATTGTAAGATAACTTAAGTTTGACTTAAACTTAGACTAATTGACTAGTTGACTTAGGGTTGACCTAGTTTGACCAGAATAGTTGATCAGGATTGACCAAAGTTGACCAAGTGTTGACTTTGACCTAGAAGGACCTAGAATCATTTAGAATGCATTGTAGATTACTCTTATTTCATATTAGACACTTTGTAATCCCTGATTGTTCTAAATAGGACTCAGATACTCCGATTCGGACTCTTATTCTTATCGGACAGTCGGAATATCAGGCGAGTACATTCTCTGACCGTTTCATACATGTTAGGAATAATATTCTTGTTATAGACTAATTTACTTGATGCTGACACGATGTTATCACGGATTAGTACTATATGGATGTTTACATGAGATGTTATCCCCCTCGGATGCATCGAATATATCATGTCATGTGCTTTTCACGAACATCATGTATTCTATGGACTCTTATTATTTATGTACACTCATGTGCTCTCATGATCGCATGAACTTCATGTATAAAACTTTCATATATAATAACATAACCTGTATAGATCCTTGTGTATTAATTGGGGTACGATGGAATAGAAGTAGTCATGTGAACAATTCCAAAGTAGTGTAATCATGTATAAACTCTGTAGTGTAATCATATATAAACTCAAGCAGCTCACATAACTATCTTATACTCTAAATCACATAGTCACTTATAGTTCTTTATTATCATATACAGATAGCTTTTGTTATCAGATTCTCTTTCTCTCATGTTTATTTCTTACAACGTTTTACGTATCTTATTCTATCGCATTTTTTATATTTTCTGTCATGATACGAACTACGTGAGATGTATTGTTCTCGTTCCCGTCCTGATTGGACTGTTGAAAATATTACAGGTAATGAGGAGTTCTGCCCTACCTATTATGGCACTGGCTTAGATGACACTGGTGACTTGGACCCTCAGGAGGATCCAACAGTTGCTGAGGACTTGCCTATTGTCTAGTTTAGATTCTAGACTAGTTATCTTATTTAGATGTTTTGTCTTTGAGATGTATTTCAGATTTTGGATTTTTATGTTGTTTAAACATCCAAACTTATTAACTTTTAGTTGTAGTTCTCTGTTGAGATTTTATCCATCTTTTTATCTCTTCATTCCATCTTAGATTTTGTGATTGAGTTGTACTTTATTTGTTATCCTCCTTTGAGTTATATTGTTAGATGTTGTGACCTAGGACAACGTTCTACCGTCGACACTGCGGCGTAGGCTGGACGTACCCACTTCTCGTGCCCTTATACTGGGTGCAGATCGTGACAGTTCAGAACTGGAGAAGAACAGGGAGTAGCCAAAGGATATTCCCCTTTGTTTTGTACCAGAGAGGCAACAGGCGCAGGTTGCACAGAAGCAGTGATTGGTGTTGTTGAGGAGTTGGGAGTCCATACGGCGCGTGCCTTGTTCTTGGCAGCCACAGTGGCGCACCTAGTACCCCCAGCACTTACTATGGCTTCATAGGCTGTTTGGTCGACTTGCACGACCAAGTTCTTCTGCGTCTTGCCGATCGACGTGGTATCACATTGAGTTGTTACTTTCTCGTCGGAAAAAAAGTCGTCCCCAGCAGAGTCACCATTTTGTTTGCAAAAACAAAATTTTAATTTCTACAAACTAAGGAAGAATGAAAGTACAAGAGTACAATAATTTCTGAAAAAGTACAACTATAGGAATTTAATCAAAAGACGATCACTTTATCTCTTGGACGATGTGATATTGAAGACACAAGCCTCAGGAGAATACAACAACACTTTGTCAGTAGATTATGATCATTAGTGATGCTTTAGAACTGATTTGAAACTCTACTTATATAGTTATTAAATAACTGTTTTCTGAGTTACGTGCACTCTGTGTTGTGCACCTCCTATCCAGTTGCGAGAACGATTACTTTAACTGCTGGTGCCGTGTGGCATCCTGTTAGTGAGATGCGTGTGGTCGTGGGCAGTGTAGTGGACACGTTCTAGCTTCTGGACAAAAAGTTAATCGGGTGGCACCAACTAGCCAGGTTGTGCCGGCGCCAATTGATAACTAGCGCCTCTTACTCAGTCTTCGTTGCTGTGGAAATTTCTTGTGCCCTTTGATAGCTTGTGCGAGCTAGCTGTCAGCATTTAATATTGACAAAATTTTCTCGAACACCGCGTTGCTCGGGATTCGAAGATATATTCTTCGACTATTGTGCTGTCAGTAATGATGGCAACCGTTACAGCTTCTCGAGGAAGCTTGCCACGTGGGACCCGTGCACCTTGATGTGGACGCAACTTGAGTCTCGCGCAAGTCAGCGTCTAGGCGCCACTTGATGCTGGTGCCTTGTTGTGAGTGACGTCCATTCATTTTTGAGCTTCTACAGTCTATGTTGCCACGAAGCTATGAACTTAGCATAAGTCATAGGTGTCGCACGTACAAATGCTTGATAAAGCATGCACTGTTCCAACTATCCAATGCTTGGCATATCAAAAGTGTCCAATAAGTCTCAATGCATGTTTTCACGGTGCAAGGCTTGGGTTAGCCTTTGCTCGTCCCACGGGTAAAGTTGTTGCACGATTGACTTAGGTAGAAGTTATGCCACGAGCTAATAAAGTCATAGGAAGCACTGTCCCACGTTTTCTGTGATTGTTATAGCCAACAGTCCTACGATCTCAAGGCTCGTCATATAAATTATGACTTGGACGGTAGCGTCGTACATGACACAATTGGTTTAAGGCACGAAACACAGTTTTTTCGATGATAGGTATGCTGCAGTCTATGGCACACAAAGGTGTCACGACCCGCACCTTATTTCGGGGCACGAGGTCGTGGGTACGTCCAGCCTATGCCGTAGTATAGACGTTAGAACGCTGTATAGGTCGTCTATATTATCTAACATCTAACCATATCAAATATATACTGTCATCTCCGCGCGGAGGTATAATATGACATATAAAATATATAATCTCAATCACAAGATCTAAAGGAAGATAAAGCATGATATTTGAAAATAAAGGCAAAGAAGATTGAATAGTAGCATAGTCATGATACAAATTAGGTCTAGAATTCTAGGACAAATAAATACATATCCTGAAGATAATAATAACTCTCAAACCCATATTCGGAACAATCCGATACAATATGAAATGCTAAACTCTAAGCTACTTCTAGGGCACTCTCTACTGAACCGGATCCTCCTGAGACTGCTGTGTGCATCCCTCGTATATTCCATGCTCATAGTAGGTAGGACAACAGTCTAAGCCATCTGAAAAATATTATCCAGTCAGGATTGGAGCGAAGTACAACTCAAATAACAATTCTAGTTATTTGACAAGCACATAAAAAATGTAAGTAATAATGTAATTCTTGATGAACAATTCATAAGAGACAAGGTACAATAAAGAGAGAAGTGAATGTAGAGCAATAGGTGTATGGAGAGAAATATGAAAATGTAAAGGCAGACATATATGTAATAAAGGAGAAATGTTGTCATGCAAGGTATACAACAAACAAGTCCAGAATATCTGTGCCTAATACCAGTGTTTTGAAATACCGAGTTGACATGTGAACAGCTAGAGGGTAATATCCGACAAACCATACACATCTGTGTGTGGCTGCTATTATTCCAGTAAGACCATAGGATAGAAAGGGTATGTTCACACGTCTCCTAGATATTTTTTTGTCCGACCAGTACACATTGATCCAGGTCTCGACACGTATCTCAATAATCCAGAATAGATATATTAGTCCAGTAAAAATCATTAGGCATGAAACTACGTATCTCAAGTCAAAGAATCCATACAATACCAACCCGTGTGTCCATAATGTCGGAATCAAGATAGAACACTAATATAAACATGCATCATAGGATATATCAAGAAATAAAAACTATTAGAGAATGTACTCGCCTGTCGTCCTGAGCAATGGATGTGAATCGAGGCCCAAGGTGATGTCACCCAACCTAGATATGAGATACACATATAAATTGGTGTTTAAGTGAGTTAAACATGGTTTTCTAGTGTGTGATATGCGATCTAGGTTAATTCTAGGTTAAATTGACTTAAAATTAACCTTTAGGTTAACTGGTCAACCTTGGTCAAACCCTAGTCAAGTCAAATCAATCTAGGTTAGTTTAACCTATTTCATGTTGTTACCTACCTAGATATATTATCTATATACATATCTATTGCCTATATTAGGTATTACCCTATTCCTAACATATAGGTATTTGCCCTTGACCTATACATGTAATATATATTCATTACCTACTCTAAGTTTATGCCCAATGCCTATACTTGGGCCAAGCCCCTATACTCATTGCCTACCTATCAAGTTGTCATTTACCCATCCTAACTTCAAGGTAATCTCCCATTACCTATACAACTCTTACACCTCTACTCACTATACCTTAGGTAATTTCCTCTTACCTATGCTACATGGGTATACTTATACCCATGAACATTACTTATACCTTTACCTATCCATTCTCACCTAGGTACCACTATCATAACCATGTAGGTAACTCTCATTTCCTATCCTAATGCATTACCTACTCTACATAGGTATTTCCTCATCCTAGTTCAAATTCTTAGTTTCCATTCACAACATGACACACACAACAACCCAACACAGGCTCCCTTGCCTATGTACTCACCTGAACCATGTTGCACTTGTGCAACATGGCACCACAGGGCTGTTGGGGGCCATTAGGCCCTGCCCTGCCCTGCCCCATGCTGCCATCAGTGCAGTGCGCTGCTCCACAAATACTGGCCAAGCAGTGCCCTGCTGCCAAGGACCAAGTTGCCCCTGCACTTGGTGCATCCTACTGGCCAGTGGCCCAACTCCCCTGCTGCTGTTATGGCTCATGCTCACTGCCCTGTGCTAACACCTGTTGCTGCCTGCATTCCCTCTACTCATTGCTGTTACTCTCCTACTCACAATTCCCCTTCATATTCTTTACTCACACTCTCTATCACACCCTCACTCACATAAACTTAATTGGCACACTAACCTACACTGATACACTCTCGGGTATCAGTCCAAGTGGCCTAGCTGCAATGATCAGTTCCTTCACTAGTTCACTAGCTCTAATATAAATTTTAGACACTAGGGACACTGTCATTGATACTCGACACTGACACACACTCTAAACACTCTCAAACACCCAAGCCTAACAAATTCTCAATCCTCTCGCACTCACAACTCACTACTCACTTCTGACACCCTCAAATGTACTGTCACATGACAGTTACTTGACAGTCACTTCTCCCCTCTCTCTCTTCTTCAATCAATTATAACTGATACCATGCAGTAGTACTGATACTTACTTCACTGATCATAGGACTGATGTATAGAAGTGTGACAAGCCTCTATCCAAATCCAATTTGTGACTGATATCAACATTCTCCTTCTCATTTCTTCCCTACACTCATACAACCATACAATTTAACCAACAAGGACTGATACAACTATATATTATATATATATATATATATATATATATATATATATATATATATATATAGGACTGATCCAAAGACTTCCCTTTAAAACTGACACACTATGAGTAACGGGGACTGCTACTCTCATTATCAGTGGGCTGCACTCAAGGTGAAGGCTGGACAATTGCCAAACTCAGGTGGACTGACATCTAGTATGGATGATGGGTAAAATATATCATGAAGTGGTTGATACATATAAAGGGAAAAGACTGATGCCACATTAATTATGGGACTGATCATACCATATTGAACAAGAATAGGGATTCGACTAAACAAGGATTATATAGAATGAACATTCGAGTTCAGGAAAATCGGGTAAGACAGGACATCTAATGGATGTGAAAGACAAACTCAAACAAAGGATTGATCAATATAATATAATGGACTGAACTCAAAAACAAATTCCACCTTCTCCCTAACTATTCATTGCTTGAACATTAGGCAACCAGGGAAATAAGCTAACATAGGGGAAACTGGACAATGAGCTCAAGGATTGAATCATCAATGTAATATTTGAACCTAAGGGGATGGACTTAACATTAATAACCATACATGCCATTTACAATAGGGACAGTACCAAGGAATGGACTGAATAGCATGGACAGGGACTAAAACATTTGGACAGTTCGAGCACCCCCCATCTCAGTCATTACCTATGCAATGGGAAAGGCTGCTGCTAGGATAATGGAGTTGTCACACTGCCTAGACTGTCACAAGAGACTGAATATCTAACAATTTGATTGTACAGGTAATGGCAATGGAAAACTAAGCATACAATGTGATCAATAATATAGGGACAGAACATTTGGAGATGAGGACTGAAATGTAAGTGAACTGATACATGTAATATATCATTTGAAGTGTCAAACATTGAATTGAGACTGACATATACCATGGATTTAGGACTGAACATGTCAGGTAAGACAGGGAACTAATATAGGTTGACACCTGAACTAATATATAGAGTTAGAAGGACTGAAACATGATAACTGTGTTACAATACACTCATCAAACAAGGCTCACACTCCCCAAACCCCCATCCCACATATATAAGCAAAATATATACACTCTTGTATATATACATCACTCACTTATGTAAATCCCCTTCACCATACTGATGCTCGACCACAGTCCATTTGACACTCCAAATCCTCACTGACCTGAACCCTCCCTCACAAACACCAACTGTCATTAGGAAGACAGTAGCTCACATAGTAAAACAGGACACTCACTAACACTATGCCCATTTATGAAATATATACTTATAAACATATGACACTATATACTTGGTAAAAGGAAATCAGGGACCATTCCTACAATGCACAACCAAATCAAGCCTATGCAAGAGACATATATATATATATATATATATATATACACACACAAAAATATATATATATATATACACACACACACACACACACGTAGATGAGAAATACTTTAGAAATCAAATAAATACTATCAAATGAACAACCAAGCTATATCCTAGCAAATAAAACTGAAAAACAAGCTAGAATGGTCTATTTGTCATTTTGACAAATACTTGGTGGACTCTTCTTGATTTTTCCAAAAATGACACAAAAACTCCAATAAATATCTACCAAAATAAAGGTTAGAGTCTTGCTCTTCTCCCTATGGGTACCCCTAGTCCATGGGTGTACTCCTACAATGCCATGCATGAAAATAGCGTCTTAAACTAATAGGAATGTCATGTATTTACCTATGGGGAGATGGATTCCCAATGTGCACCAAGATGACACAAGGAAGTAGATGGACATCCCCTTCTAGCAAGATCCACACCAAGCTTCCCTCATCAAGTGTTCCCTAGCAAGGCAAGTTTCTTGTCTTCTTGGAATGAAAGGAGGGATTTTGGAATGGTGTGCTAGGTTTCCTTTTAGGTTGGAATGAAGAGAGTTGAACTAAAGGTCTATTTATGAAGGGTTCATATAGAGTCTCATTAGGTTAGGGTTTGGTTGTAGGGATTGGATAGGATGTCTTAAAGGCGCTTCCCCTTTTGTCACGACTAGAATCTTTATTAATGTGTAACTAATTTCATAACTAACCATCTATCTTGTCTAACAATGGCTATTCTATCTAATCATGCCTATGGCTCAAGTCAAATTAAATGGGGTCTACTAAACCTAATGATTAGAATAGTCTACTAATAAATACAACCATCATATTAAATAAAATAAAAATACACAAATTGTGAAATGAAAAAAAATATCCTTGTTCTAGAAAAGTGGTAGTGACAAAAGGAACACATTTTTTAAGTCAAATTGGAAGGCTATGCAGTAGTCGTTCCTTGGGTTTCAAAAGATGAAAGTTTACGCGACCGTTTATCGTCGAGATCGGTCCCGTGGCTTGGGAGTCTCTCATGAAGTACAGAAAGTACGGTCATGAATAAAGAAGGACATGGTAAATCGAGTTGAGTCTTGCATAGTCGTTGGACAACTTGTGCACAAGGGAAATTCCTCGAACGATCGTCGGGGCATCGAGTTTGTGTCAGCCTAGGAGGAAGAGAATACATTGTACGGCCTTCATCGACGGTATGACTCATATTGAAGTGAACATTACAATATAGGCTGCAGGACCATTCGGTGGAGCTCGCACCTCACACGCGAATGGTCACCGTATGCAAAAGATCCAGTATAGCTTGACATTGCTAGTGACCTCTCATATAGATGAGTCGGCATAAGAGCGTCTATCCGCGTGCATGCCTTTGGATTAAGTCGAGTACAAGCACAACACGAATTGAGTTAGGAAGGTATGCACAGTTGCAACACCATTATGGAGCCTATTGGCTATAGCAAGGTCACGTGCCTCGGTATGAATGTGGCACCGTATTTGAGTCGTCAACACAAGTTCCACAAGTCAGAATTGAGTCATTTCGAGTTAAGTCAAGAAGGACCATAAGACAAAGTTTGGTTAAGTCATATTTAATTGTGAGACACGGCCTTGATATTTGAAGCACGGACCAAGTCGATGACACAAAACTAGTTGTTGCGTCCCAAAGTATGAGTCGGAAAGACAAGCACGAGTCAACACATTGATGTTGTTGGCACGAGAATGGTCTAGAGGCACAATGATAAACAAGTTATCGGTACAATAGTACGGTGATGGTCTAGAGACACAAATAGGCTAAGAGTCTCTGTCCTAAAATCGATCCTAAGACAAGAATAGAAAGACGATCACAAAGGAATTATGTTGCACAAAGTAAATGAACGTGTTGGTTTTGTAAGGGTGGGCGAGGAGCTCACTTCACTAGTACAGTTGAGTACTGACACCAACACAGTTTCATGTGCAGGCACGGGTATAAGACCGTCTGACGCAGAGCTCGCTTGGACGCGCTGAGGCATGGAGTTCCTTGGCATTTCGAGACGTACGACTGCATAGAGTCTGGACTTATACGGGACAATGTATGTACATCGCCTTCTGAAGCATCCACAAGTCAAAGCTTTGAACATTTGTATTAAGAGAAGAGAGAGCTGAGGGACTTGTATATTGAGAGAAAAGTGAGTTTGAGCGACTTGTAATTTTGGCTATGCGTCGTGTAATCTCATATTCTTTATCAATAAAAGGACTGATTTTGTTTGTATACTTATGTTGCCTTCGTTATTGTCACGACCCGCACCCGCTTTCCGGGATGCGAGTGCGTGTGCAAGCCAGCTACGTATCAAGCGGACTCCAGTCCAACTCGAATACGTATAAGCTGTCTAGACTATGGTAATATGCCTAATCGTGTTAAGGCAAAACTATATCTCAATCCACAAGAGGAATATAAAACAGGAATGTATATTATGATTCGTAGTCTGCAGCCCACTAGCATATATATCTGATTAGACTCTAAGAGAATAACATGAGCCGATAAACTAGGCTAACAAACAGAATATATCATAATAAGGAATATAAAGTACGAGAGGATAACAAAGTAATATCACTAGCAAATACCTGAATCATGCAGATGTAATCAACTATCATAATGACCAGCTAACTCCATAGAATCAACTACCTGAAGTGATCATCAGGTCCTCAGGGGACTAGTAAGATACATAAAATATGCCTATCTAACAATTTTATCATGCATAAGAAATAAGCAGGAAAGAGACAGACAATAACAAGTGACTATAAATATGGACACGAGAACAACTACGCATAAATGAACCACTGGAAGAAATAAGTGAACAAGAGATCAACGGATACTAAACCCTCGCTCCGAGTGTGGACTCGCAAGTTTGAACAGATTACTAACCCTTGCCCCGAGTGTGGACTCACAGGTTAGTTCACGACAATCACCCTCGTCCCGAGTGTGGACTCGCATGTGCAAACAATCAACCCTCGCCCCGAATGTGGACTCGCTGGTTAAGAAAACGAACACAAGAAATAGCAGTTCATTTATAACGCACTCATTCTACAATACAATTCGACTCAGTCAAGGTACATGTGTCACGATCTGCACCCAGTATAGGGGCACGAGAAGTGGGTACGTCCAGCCTACGTCGCAGTGTCGGCGGTAGAACGATGTTCTAGGTCACAATCACAACTAACACTATATGATATAATCTTCAAACGGAGGACAATCTCAGAAGAATAAAATATCAATCACAAAACCAGAGGTAGATAATCAGCATGATGAAATAGATAATATCCACAAGAGGGATACAACCAAACATAAATAAGTCAAGTGTTTAACAAACACAAAATCTCAATATCTAAAATAAAATACATCTCCAAGACAAACAAGAAATAAGATAAACAAAACTCTAAACATCTACTCCAAGCTCCACTAGTGTCCTCTAGGCTAGTTGTGATCCTCCAAGTTACCTGTAAATTTTTATCAACAGGTCCAATCAGGACAGGAACGAATACATATCTCTCACACAGTTCATATCAAGACAGGAATTGTAAAGCAAGGTATAGAATAATATACATGAAACGCTGTAAGAAATAAACATGAAGAGGAAGAGAGAATATGATAACAAAAGATATCTATATATGGTAATAGAGAACTGTAAGTGACTAAGTAATTTAGAGTACAAGATAGTTATTTGAACGGCTTGAATTTGCACATGATTATACTACAGAGTTTGCACATGATTACACTACATTAGAATTTTTCACATGACCACTTCTACTCCCCCATACCCCAAACAATACACAAGGATCTAGACAGGTTATGTTATTGCATATGAATGTTTATACATGAAGCTCATGAGAACATGAGTGTATATGAATAGTTTATACATGAAGCTCATGGATCATAAGAGTACATGAGAGCACATGAGTATACATGAATAATAAGAGTCCAAGGAATACATGATGTTCGTGAAAAGTACATGACATGATGTATTCGATGCACCCGAGGGGGATAATATCTCATGTAAAGATCTATATAGTACTAATCCGTGATAACATCGTGTCAGAATCAAGTAAATTAGTCTATAATAAAATATAATTCCTAGTAAGTATGAAACGGTCAGATAATATACTCGCCTGATAACCTGAATAGCTGATATGAATAGATAAGCACTGAAGCAGGTAATCCAAGCGCTATACAAATCAAAGATATCCAAGCGGATAGGCACCAGGAATAGGTTCTTCGATCAAACAGCCCCAGGAAAGGAAGAGAGAGTAAGAGCACAGCGTATCACACGTGTTGGAAGATACAGGAAGCAAGGGGAGGGGTGCGGTGAGGGAAGGTTTGCTTTCTAATGGATTCGAAGTTCGGCTTCACTTCTCTTGTTACGAGTTCAAAGCAATACCTGTTTTCAACACTTTGACCGATGGGTATGATGCCTTTGTGTTTAGAGGACTATTCCTCAGGGGGGAAGAAGATTATGCGGTTTGGCCAGTCCAAGTATGCTGGAAAGGAAAACTTGCGGCAAAGGTAAGACAAGTAATACTCGAGATAACTAACCCACAAACAATACAAATAATACCTGACTTAGGAACACCAATTCCTGGCTATGAGGAAATAGCAAGCGAAGAAGAAATACGAAGAACCCAAGAGGAAAGACAAAAGGCATTTCAAAAACAAGTCAAAGGTCTCCAATTCTGGGATAACCAGGAAACCAGGAAAGAATACGGACTCAAATCGTATTACCTTGGGATAAAGATGATCCCCGGGATCACAAAGGAGGACGTGTATCAGCATAGTAAACAAGAAGAATGATCGAGGAAACCAATACCGGAAATAGCGTATGAAGAAGAAGAGGAAAGTACCATACAAATAGGTCGGAGAAACACATGCACACGTCGGAAAACACTTTTGTCGGAGCACTACGAGCGGACTGTTGTCGGAGAAAAGACAATTCAAAGTCTCCGCCCCTAAAACCCAGAAAAAAAAGCCCATTTGCTTCGCCTTTCATTTCATAAGTACCAGCTAAGCTAGCCTTACTGTTTGTTTTTCCTCAGACCACTGCTCCCCCTACATCTACTACTCCACCAGCTCCCAAGACCTCTTATGCTGTTGTACTCAACCCAGCTCTGGCTACATCCTCTAGTTCCATGCAACCTCCTCTCATGAAGGATATTCCTCTCAATCCAAAGCAAACTGGGAGACATGAAGGTTGCCCAGCTCTGTCTTTCACATCTTTGGAAGTTCAACAAGCTGCTAATCTCTTCAACACCACTCTAATTATCGAGTTTTCCTCTGGGAACCCACAACTTCCTCGAATCAGAGAATTCATCTCCCACTGGGGACTCACCAAACCCTACTCAGTAGGAATCCTTGACCCAAGGCATGTTCTTGTCCATCTCATATCCCAGGAGGATATGGTTACTGTTCTCTCCTATGGCCCTCACAAGCTCGACAGTTCTCTCTTTAAAGTGTTCAGATGGTCACCAGATTTCAGTCCCAAGAAGGATTCAAGTTTAGCTGTTGTATGGTTGAGATTCATCAACCCATATTTTATGTTTTTTATTCCATCCCTTCGTTCTATGAACCCTTGTTGATTCTGAACTTCGTTCGTGAAGGAACTGGACTTTTGATAGGCCAGCCCTTTTTGATGCGCCGCTTTACCCTGGAAGGAAAATGAGCTTTGCTCTTCTGGGCGTAGGCGCTCCCGTGGTTCTCGAGAAGGAAAAAGGACTATTCTTTTGTTGCATCTGGCACGAGATGAAGAAGAGAGCTTCGTCTATCGATGAACAACGGATTGACGGAGCTCTTGGCATTGCTCTGTTTAGCTGCAGATCTCTCCCTTTATTGGGGGAAAGCTGGTGGCCCTTTTGGCGTGTTAATTCTTTCGATGGGGCGGCCTGATTCGTCTGACAGATCCAGTCAAGGTGGTTTTCGTTTACCAGCGCGTAGGTGGTCTAAGTTCCTATGACCGAGTCTTTCTGGCCCCTGTGAACATCTTTTTTGAATGTATTAAAGAGGGCCTCTCTAACCGGTGAAAAGTGGTTGATGACCAACAAGTTTCTTACGTAGGAAAGGAAGTGAGCGAATGAGCAGTACGCATGGTCTAACCCTGACGAAACAGAATAAAAACAAAAGTAATCCGCTCTTTTCAAGCTTGGCCCTAAGATTGATCAATTGACTCGCGCTCTGGACACGCCGTTGTTGTATATCCCGTTCCGGGGTGGGGACTGAAGTGTCGATTATGAGCAGTAGCATTTTACTGGCGGTTCGACACTTCTGGATATATATGTGCCTAGGCTTTCATCTATTCCCCTTAGACAAGGGATTAGGTGGGTGTCGTCAAGCACTTCAATAGGCGAGCGAAGTGAGCTCTAGCCCTAGTTACAAATTCATATTCCATGTATGACCAAGCCCCATCTGTTATTTCTTGTAAGACGAAACAAAGAAATATGTAAGTGCTCCCTCCGGTCGCCTGGGGAAGACTATTGACTAATCGAGACGATCTTTACAGAATAGAGATGGGCGGGGCTAAATGAAAAGGTAGAACGGGTTCTTTCAGACAGAGTCTTCCGATAGGTTTCCTTACATTCGTTGCTAAGCCAAGGTCCCAGGTCTCCGAGTCAGCCCGCGCTTTTTCGAAGAATCCTGCACCCATGGGCATACGGCCAGGCAGGCCTTCCCTTTCCGCCGGAGCTTCATGGGCGTTGCCCCGTTCCCCAATCAGATGTTTGGATGTGAGCTATACTCTGCGAGGAGCCACACGGGCGTATGGCCGCTACGCCCTTGCTATTTGACCTCTCTTCCCGTGTGAGACGGAATGCTCAGTGACAACCTCTCAATTGTCACCGCCTGGCCTCTCTTGCTACCACGGTAGCGCGACAAAAGCGGACCCGCCCTCTTCCAGCTCGAGCTCACATACCTCTCTGAGTTAATTCCAAATGGAACTCCAATCTTTCCCCTTTCGAATCAGGGCTTAACAGCGCCTTGACCGTAGATCGTAGATCGTAGATCATTACCAGACCGGGCAGGTCAACATGAAAGATTCTTTCCTTCCTTCGCCAATGAAGCGCGGGCCCATACATAGCCTGTCGATGAGTGGAGCCCCGCTCTTCCCCAGCTTCACAATCAGGCGCTTGCTGCTTGTCTTGATTGCTTGACGTTGTCTTTTCTTAATCGAAATTGGGCTACCTATTTTATATCCTACTCTATCTCCTCATCTGGTTTCAAGGCCATCTATCTGCTCATTTTTATACCAAAGACCATGGGTCACCTTCAGGAAAAGCGAGTGGGTTAGCCTCACATAATTGTCGATATGGACTGAATGCTTTCTTTTCTTACTGAAGCTATCCTTTTAGCTCCACTTGCTCGCCTTTCCAGGCTCACTTTGCTCTCCTTACGGGCTTACTCAGTTCACACCTACCTCCGGCTTATCACCGGCAGTCTGTTCAGGGTTCCAAACTCAATAGACCGGTACCAAGCTTTCCTTCCACATAACTTTTGTTCTCATTATGCTGCCTGCTGACCGGTAAGGGGAGACGTGCTCTCTTTCCTTTTCAGCCCCGCTGACATAGCTATGGGGCCCATCTCTGATAATGAAAAAATATAATTCAAAATGCTGACAAATCTGGTTCGATGGCTGTTCTCCACTAACTGAGTCGTCAAATGAGCCACGTTAAGAAAGCCCAAGCTTATACGCATTGGCCCACAGGGTGTCCCAAGAGGGCCCGAATGAAAGACCCAAGCTTACATGAACCATCAAAGAAAGTCCTACAAATGAAGACTTTGGCCTGTCTTTCAGAACCTTGATGGAAGCCCACAAAAGGGCCAAAGCACAACAAGCCTACCCATCATCAAAGCAATCCCAAGCCCATGCAAGAAGGACCTCATTGTCATGGAAGCCCTTTCCTTACTCCTCAATATAGTCGATGAGAACGTTTTTCTGACCAACTCTCATGGATTTAGGAGGGGGCGGGCCCCTAAGCTAGCTCTCTCCTTCTTCAGGATTTTCTCCTCTCATCTTGATGCCGTGTATAGGATCTTGAGTTGAGATACCTCAAGACTAGTCCAGCGCGAGGGATTCTCTACTCTCGGAATGGGCACCTTCGCGTATCTATCCATTCTGATCCTATTACGAGAAAGGGGCTATGGAGTAAAGGCTGGTTCACAATCAGCATTCTACATCTGATTATTCTACTATGATGCCCCCTGCTCTTCGAATTCTATTGATCAACCCGTTTGATGACATAGAGACAAAGATTCCTAAGAGATTCTTTCTTGTAGCCTCTATTTCTCAAAGAGGATTACGTCCATGACAAAATTTCTCATGGGTACGAAAGAGGGCTATTCTTCGCATCTAGGAATGAAGGCGCCCGAAGGAAGGTCCTTTGTCACTAATCCGAATCTGAGGAGGCATCCATAATATAAGAATCGGACTAAGAAAGGCCTAGCGCTTAGTCCCTTTAGGAAAGGAATGGCACTAGAAATTGTCTTCTGTCCAAACTGGTAGACTCCACTTTTTGTTTCTTAACTTTTCTTCTTGGCCCAACGGCTCTTCCATAAGATGATCATTTCCTATTCCATTTCCCATGTCTTAACCGGGATGTGGATGTGTATTCCAAATTCTCTGATTTTGGAAGCAGTGGGCCTTTCTGGTCTTTGATGCTTCTTTTCCTAATGAGAAGGGGGATTCAACCACAGGGTTCCAGGCATGAAGCATTAGCAGTTCTCCTCCGGTCCAGCCCGAGATTGAAGACGCTATTCCGTTCTGCTTTGTCGCTTGAGAAGGTTAGAGCAAAGGACTGAAAATCTTTGTGTCAGTGGTTTGATTCCACTTCTAAGCGGGCTTTTGGTCCAAAGGAGACGTAGCCGAGAGCGAGCCGGATGAAGTGAGCGAAGTTCGACTCACTACGCTCTAAATGAGTGAAAGAAGAAAAGAAATGAAGGTGAAAGAGGGAAAAGCGGTGGTTCTCACGACCCTGTTCCCAACCATGGTGGGCGAGTCCTAAAGATGAAGATCAAAAAAGGGGCGGGTCCCTTTATGCATGCATCTCTGTACAAGTGCTGAGCACAAGTTCCGGTCGGAAAGAGAAAACCAATT
>JANAVB010000397.1:11068127-11235627 GCA_029216955.1 Iris pallida | reverse complement strand
ACGCCTCCAATTCTTTGCTAGCAAGCCTCCAGCAAGTTTCTCTCCTCCCAAGGATCACAACGTAATTTGTTTGTTCTAAATCGGATGAGAGATGAGAAAGATAGACTATTTTGAGAATTTGAGAAATTACGGTTTGTAAAGGAGCTTGATGCTAACATGTGAATATAAAGAGAAGGGGGCTGTTTTGGCCTGCCACACTAGTAGGTTTAGGGTTAGGGTTTAGGTATGGCCCAAAATATTTAGAAAGCCTTTTAGCAAAAAGTCCTAAAAGCTAAATAACTTAAAACCCTAAAAATGAATTTAAAAAGTTTCCTAATTAGGACTATAACTCAAAATTCAAATCTCACTAGATAATTAGGTTTCTAAAGTCATGGTTAGCTAAGGTTAAACCAACTATCAAAACAAAACACCAATTAAATTATTATAAAATAATCCAAAAATTCAAAAAATCACATAATTACCAAAATACTCTTATTTTAGAAAAGTGGTGGTTACAAATCTACCCTTCTTAAAATAATTTCGTCCTCGAAATTAAAGGTTGGTAGTACTCCTTCTAGGTCAATCTCCCAACAATCAAGGTCTTAAGAAAATTTATCTAAATCATGCAATTTAAAAGAATAGCATACAGGGTCGTGGCATACAGTAATAGTTGAAAGTCTCATCTAGGTATGCTAGTCATACTAGATCAAAACCGTCATAAGGTATCAAATCATACAAGCAATCTGGGGTGTATCAATCATCAAATACATGCTATGGTTTAGGTCAAAACTCACCTCCAACTAGGTCTGGTGGCTGGAACTCCCTCCTAGAGGTGGGGCCTCGACTAGGGTAAGTGCAGTAGGGCAGTCTCGTATCATATGTGCAGCTGACCCACAAAACAAGAACGAATTCTGTCTCCTCCTACAGTAGGCCCACATGTGACCAGGCTTCCTACAGTAAGCACAGGCAGGCACTTGTTCAACTGGCCTCTGCTGGACAGGAATCTAGACTGGGTAGGATGGTCTAGGCTGAAAGTCTGGGTACTCCTGAAGCTCTGGGTATACACTGTTCCTTGCCCTCTTGGGACTAGACTCTCCTCTTAAATGCATGAAGTCCCACAACAGTTGGATTCTATGACTCTGCACCTTCATGATCTCAGCCTGAACTCTTTGTATCTCCAACACATCCTAGAGAAGTCCAATTAACTGAGCTCCATCAGGAATGGTATGGGGTACCACTCCATGAGGCAGAGGAATGCTCTCGGTCTCAGGTGAAACTGCAGCTCTCTCCTGAATGATAGGAGATGGAGGAAAACCCTCTGGTGAGGCTGCTACTACCTCCTCAATGGCAGAAGGTGCCTCTTCCTTCTGGTCAGTCAGAGAGATCACTACCTCCTGAGCAATAGGAGGTGGAAACACGCTCCCAGCCATATCTGAAACTGCAGCTACACTCAGGGGACAAGGTCTGGTCATGGGTGTCAAACTGGAAAAGATAAAAAGCAACAAATCATCAAGGCTGTAAGGCAGTCTACCATCCTATATAAAAACTGGTAATTAAAAAAAACAACTGAGAATTAACTATAAAGGGTTACTATTCCAAAGATAATCAAATCGAAAGTTAAAGCACGAGGGGTAATAACATTGAAATCCAATCACGATATATATATATATATATATATATATATATATATATATATATATATATATATATATATATATATATATAATTATTCTCGACATGATCTAAGTTGATCAATTCATGGGTAAATCAGGGTCTGGACAAGATAGAGAACAAGGTCGTCGAAGTCTGAGCACGAGCATCTAAGGATGGAAATCCAGGTCACAATTAAATTTAATTCAATTGAGTACGACCCAAGATATTAATATGATAAGAAAAGATGACCAAAGTCGATTGGTCACGATCAAGGGAGTTAGGATTTAACGATATTGAAACTTAAGGGATGATTCAAGGATATGGAATAAGTCAATTTTCTCTATTTTGATAGGGAAAACAAAAGATAAGGTTTCATAGGAAAGTCAAGTTAATCATCTCTCTTTGATACCATCAAGTTTATCTAATCATAATTTGTCAATCATATCTTTATCTCATAAGTCCAAATATGAAAATCAACCTTTATATGACTACCACCAAGAATTATACCCTTCCGTCATGAAGATTGGACCTTGTCATAATCACCATAGGCTTAATTACTAAATTCTAAAACATTACTCATGAAGCATACCCTTTTATTTATTAGCACTCAATACTAACCACTTAATCATCTTTAAATCCAAACTCTTCTACCTTGTCCTAAATTGGATCCGAACCTCTAAATCAAGTTTTATGAAATCCTTAAACTTTTTAAATTACTCTCCTTGTGTTATTCAATCTAAAACCACTAGGCCTTACAAAACTTATTCTCCATTATAAAATCAACCTTCATATTTTCTTCAATGAATGCCTTCAAATATTATTCTTCTTAAATTTAAAATTTTCACAAAATCTCTAAATTTTTATAACTCAAAATTCTTGTGTTCTCTCTAGTCCGAGCCATTTTCTTACAATATCTTGTTCAATTTTGTATCATCATCGCATACAGTTAAAATCTTTTCTCCATTACTAAATTCCTAAATTTAACATCATAGCCTTAAAGTGAAACGTCTCAAGAATCAATAACCATAAAAAATTATCCAAGTCCTCAAAACTAAGTCGATCTCGAATATCATCATCAGTTATGAAATTCATCTATGAATTATTTATATCCAAAATATTTCTCTATGTGTGATCGTTTCTAATTGATAATATTGATCTCTTAATTTCATTCCCAATCTTTACCACATCTCTATCTCAAAATTCTATATCAAGGTCCATCATATTATTTCCTACCTAGATTATCATAAGATAACAAATTACGTCCTTTCCGAGCTAGATGATTTACGTTACTTCTTCGACCTTTCCAAGGTAAAAAGATATGGAGATTCAAAGGTTTCAAAGTATAGCTGACAGAATTAGATACGAGATAGGTGATTGATGTAATTAGGACATAGTTAATTTTAAGACAAAGAATGATGGTAATACAAGAAAATAACGGAAATGAAAGAAATAATGATAAAATATGTTCTTGCTCATCCGTTTAAAAGAAAGAACCAACTTAAAATATAAGTTGATACCATACACGTCTTTCTGAAATCATGTTGTCAGAATTTTGCCACACCAGTAAGCATAGATGCAATAAACGATAGAGTCCGTAACTAAGGTATACACCCTGTAATTATGTTATCTAAAATTCTTACCACGCCAACCGGTATGGCTACAAAAAAAATCTAAATTCCATAACTAGGATAAGTTTATCAAAAATCAGGCTCTATATCCTTGTCATGCTAGCCAGTATGACTGCGATAAATTCTAAACTCCATAAATAAGGCAGACATTTACCTTTCTTACTGTCCTTATCAAATATGTTATCAGGTTATACCTTAAATAAAATATATTTAAATACAAAAATCAAAATTAATAACGAACATCAAGATTCAAAATTCAACAATGAATCCATCAAAATCAAATATAATAACAAAGAGTAAGGGTGAATCAAAACAAGGGAAAAAGATTTCAAATCGAAGCTTAAAATGAGATTCTCAAGTGTCATCCCAGGAATCTTTCAAGAAATTCTAACAGTGATTGAGTATCCTCTCATTCTAACACCTTACTTTCTATACTTTATAGCAGGCTCGTAGTAGTACAACTAAGTCGTTGTGCTACTACGATATCGCACAAATGTGAATTTTGACCTGCATGGGCCACCACTAAAAATGTGTCATGACCAGAACCAAGTGTATGGGACACGAGAAGTGGGTACGTCCACCCTACGCTGCAGTTTCGACGGTAGAACGCTGTTCTAGATCACAATCACAACTAACACTATATGATATAATCTCCAAATGGAGGACAATCTCAGAAGGATACAATCTAAATCATAAAACTAGAGGTAGATAATCAGCACGATGAAATAAATAACATCCACAAGAGGGATACAACCAAAAATGAATAAGTCAAGTGTTTAACAAACACAAAATCTTAATATCTAAAATGAAATACATCTCGAAGAAAAACAAGAAATAAGATAAACAAAACTCTAGACATCTTCTCTAAGCTCTACTAGTGTCCTCTAGGCTAGCTGTGATCCTCCAAGTTACCTGTAAAATTTTATCAACAGGTCCAATCAGGATAGGAACAAATACATATCTCTCACACAGTTTATATCATGATAGGAAATGTAAATCAAGCTATAGAATAATATACATGAAACGCTGTAAAAAATAAACATGAAGAGGAAGAGAGAATATGATAACAAAAGATATCTATATATGGTAATAGAGAATTGTAAGTGACTAAGTGATTTAGAGTACAAGATAGTTATATGAACGGCTTGAATTTGCACATGATTATACTGCAGAGTTTGCACATGATTACACTACTTTAGAATTGTTCACATGACCACTTCTACTCTCCCATACCCCAATCAATACACAAGGATCTAGACAAGTTATGTTATTGCACATAAAGGTTTATACATGAAGCTCATGAGAACATAAGTGTACATAAATAGTTTATACATGAAGATCATGGATCATGAGAGTACATGATAGCACAAGAGTATACATGAATAGTAAGAGTCCAAGGAATACATGATGTTCGTGAAAAGCACATGACATGATGTATTCGATGCACCCGAGGGAGATAACATCTCATGTTAAGATCCATATAGTACTAATTCGTGATAACATCATATCAGCATCAAGTAAATTAGTCTATAACAAGAATATAATTCCTAGCAAGTATGAAACGGTCAAAGAATGTACTCGTCTGATAACCTGAACAGCTGATATGAATAAATGTCCAAATTGGAGTCACAGAGTCCTATTTAGAGCAACACAGGTTACAATGTGTCTAATATGAATTAAATAAATTTTATAATATATTCTATATGATTTTATGTTATTTTATATCAAGGTCAACTCTTGGTCAACTCTAGTCAACCATTCTAGTCAAACTAGATCAAAGTCAACTCTCGATCAACTCTGGTCAACCATTCTAGTCAACTAGGTCAAACCTAAGTCAACTAGTCCATTATACTAGGTTTAAGTCAAACTTAAGTTAACATGTCATTTTAATTCTATTTGAGTCAATTCTAGGTCAAGTTTGAACCCAAAGTTGACTTTTGGTCAACTTGATCAATTAACTAGTCAAACCTTGTCTAACTCGGCCTATAGGTCAATTCTAAACTAACTCACTAATCCATAGACTAATATCCTATACCAAAAACTATATATATATATATATATATATACATAAAGTAATATATATATAAAGTAAGGAAAGAAAACCAAGTTTGTGTGTATGATGTGAACTTGGAAGCAAATCCAAATCTCAGGATCAAAATCGACCTCAAAACCAAAATAGGAATAGGTATGTATATATATACACTAACTATATATATATATATATATATATATATATATATATATATATATATATATATATATATATATATATATATACCTTCTAGGTATATATATATATATATATATATATATATATATATATATATATATATATATATATATATATATATATATATATATATATATATATTTATATATATATATATATATACCTAGAAGGTGAACCAAGAGGTAAAGTGAACTCAAACCAAGTATAGATCTAAAACGATATCGACCAAACTCAATCTCAGATTTGAGATCAAATCCAAGTGTCCAAAACCAAGTTAAACTCAAGTGTCAAAATCCGTCACACACAACACCACTCAACATAACACACAAAATCCAACATGATACCCGAAATCCCACATACACATCCAAACCTCGTGCAAACTGAAAAACAGGGAGGGGGTGTATACGTTTGACGTGCTCGGGTCCAAGTCAAGTTAAAACCGTGTCCAAATTGTATCCAAACAGTGCGTATCCGAAACGGTACTCGTGCACGTGTACGGGTTGTGTCGAGCACCGTAGGACTCGCCGTGTCCATCGAAAAACCTCGTGCTCGTGCTAGAGGGTAGGTAGGGTGTTAGGGTAAGTGTCCAGGTGTCTGCAACATATCCAAGTCATGCCGGGTTGCGTGTCCATACGTGTATCGAAATCGGGCTCCTCGTGCGCGTGCGCGTGGCCTCATGGGGACGTGTCGGCCTACTTAGGACATGACACACACGTCCACGTGTCACGTGCTCGTGTCTAAGGGTAGCCTAGGTATAGGACTAGGTGTTGGACACCCTGCTTTGAGTCCTCGTGTCCGAGTTATAAGTGCGTGTCAGGGCTCAAATTCGTGTGTGTACATAGCAAGCTGAGACCCATGCTGGCTCGATAACTTCGTGCACACTCAACAAAACCTCGTGAAATTTCACGAGCACGTGGGCAGAGGTTGTCCCCATATGTCCACAAAATTTTACGCAAACCGTGTTGTATCCATCGAGTTATGACACTCAGGATGCAGGACAGTGCATGGGTTGTGCACGGGACCTCGTGCTACGTTCCCGTGTCCTGTTTGGACACGAAAACGGTGTCAAAATCAACCAAGAAAATATGTTTTGGAATCCCCTCGTATAGGGCTACAAGTATATGAAATTAGTTTTGAAAAATAACACCTTTTATTTCTAAGAGGCATTTCATCAAACACATATTAACATACACGGACACACATCCGATACATATATCAAACGGACACGAAATCTAACCAAACTACATCTACAGGTCTGGGGTACCTAGATGCATGCTCCTATGATGAAAAATCCGAATTTATATGGGTTTAGAAGTATTTACCTATTGAGAGTTGGAATCTCAATACAAAAGTCTCCTAAATGCCTCGACACCTAAATTCTTACGGTCAAACGCCTCCAATTCTTTGCTAGCAAGCCTCTAGCAAGTTCCTCTCCTCCTAAGGATCACAACACAATTTGTTTGATCCAAATCGAATGAGAGATGAGAAAGATAGGCTCTTTCGAGAATTGGAGAAATTAGGATTTGTAATGGAGGCTTGATGCTAACATGTGAATATAAAGAGAAGAGGGGCTGTTTTGGCCGGCCACACTAGTAGGTTTAGGGTTAGGGTTTAGGTATAGGCCAAAAATTTTAGAAAGCCTTTTAGCAAAAAGCCCAAAAAGCCAAATAACTTAAAACCCTAAAAATTAATTCAAAAAGTTTTCTAATTAGGACTATAACTGAAAATTCAAATCTAACTAGATAATTAGGTTTCTAAAGTCATGGTTAGTCTCTAATCATGGTTAGCTAAGGTTAAACCAACTATCAACACAAACACCAATTAAATTATTATAAAATAATCCAAAAATTCAAAAAATCACATAATTACCAAAATACCCTTATTTTAGAAAAGTGGTGGTTACAACATATGATGACACGATACGACTCAGTCAATGTACATGTAAGGACAACTCTAGTATGAACTATAATGTCAAACTCTGGACAATGACGGTATATAAACAAGACAACTAAACTAATTTACATGACCTGAAGAAGAGCAGAGCAATCAAATCATTCCAATAAAAACTAACTTGTAATAACCACCTAATAAAATAATGCTTTCATTGTTTTCTTCTCTATATTATATTCGTTAAAAAATTAAAGAATTATTTATCATTAATTTTATATTATTTTTAATTAAACCCATTTTCTTTTCTAAATTAAAATTTTATGCATAAGCCCTTATAAATATTTGCAAATTGCAAATTAACTATGACATCTCAACCCCCACTTGTCCATATGCATGAACAATAAGGGTATTTAAGTAATTTCACATGAAGACATATGTCATCATGCATGGGTTTAATTAGTATGTTTGAAAAAAAGAAGAAAAAAAGAAGAAGATATATAATATAGGGAGTAGGAGCAGCCCCCATCACTCCACCGCCCCTCTCCCTCACTCTTTCAGTCCCTCCCTTCTCCCCTTCCTCATCTCTCGCACTCTCCACATCTCTCTCTATATCATCTCCATCTCTCCCCCTCTCATTCTCTCCATCTTTCTCACTCCCTCTCTTCACTCCTCACTCCGCCCGCCGGTGGTGTCACGACCCACACCCAGTGTAGGGGCACGAAAAGTGGGTACGTCCAGCCTACGCTACAGAATTGATGGTAGAACGCTGTTCAAGGTCGCTAACTAAACAACTCACACAATATATATAATGTATCTATCATAAATCTCAACTCCGAAAGGAGGACAAGTATAAGATATAATATAACTCAATCACAGTCTAAGTACAATAGGATAACACAGAAGTCTATACTAAACTCAAAGCAACAACTTAAATAAACTTCTAAAATAATAATATCCCAAACAATCTCAAACATAACTCAAATCTCCACTTACTACAATACAAGTTCCAATAGAGAAAACTTAACCATAAACTAGCAATCTACTCCAAGCTCTACTGGTCCTCTAGGCTAGCTGTGAATCTCTATGTTATCTGTAATATTTTTAGCAGGTCCAATCAGGACAGGAATGAGCACAAAATCTCAACAGTTCATATCATGACAGAAATATAAAGCATGCAATAGATTAAGATATATGAATCACTGAAAGAAATATACATGAAAAAGAGAGAGAGAGATAACTGTACTGGAAATATCTACTATAAGTAAAGAACTACAAGTGACTAGTGGTTTAGAGTACAAGATAGGCACGTGAACGGCTTGATCAATACATGATTACACTACTGAGTTGTACATGATTATAATACTTGGAATTGTTCACATAACTATTTCAAGTCTACCGTAGCCCCAATCAATACACAAGGATCTATACAGGTTATGTTATTGTACATGATCATCACATGGGGGCACATAAATGAGTGCACATGAAGTTATACATGAGGGCTCTGTGAACATGAGAGTATATGAATCACAAGAGTATACAAGAATAGTGAAAGCACAGAAGTACATGATGAAAGTGAAATGCACATAACATGATGTATCCGATGCTTCCGAAGGGGATAACATCTCATGAAAAGATCCATATAGTACCAATCCGTGTTACCAACGTGACATCATCAAGTAAAGTAATCTAGAGCAAGAATATGAGTCCTAGCAAGTATGAAATGATCAGAGAATGTACTCGCCTGTTATCCTGAGCAACTGATGTATATCGGTGTCCGAACTGGAGTCACAGAGTCCTATTTAATGAGATACAGGTTATAATGTGTTCTATAATGAATAATTGAATTAAACAATGAATTCTACATGCACTAGGCCCCCCTAGGTCAAAAGTTAATCCTTGGTCAAAAATCTAGTCAACTTAGTCAAACTTGGACTAGGTTTAGCCAACAACAAATCTAACCAACTCCTATATTTTTATACCATATTATACTAAGCTAGCTAGTATATAGGACAAGGCCTATATAGGATACCTATAACCCAAAAATATATATACCTATCTATATAACCCTTCCACAATCTTACATCACATACTCAAACTCAAATAGTTAGACACTAACCTACTGACACTAGGATATCATATCAACCTTGGTCATATTGGCATCCCAACACCAATATCTTGGTTGGAATCTAATATCTTAACTTGGGTAAACCTATACCTTACCTTGGTATCTTGATACCATACCTTGGTCATAAGGTAAACTAATCATTTACCTTGAAGGTAAAGGTAATTCATATTTATCTTAAGATACTAACTTGGTATCATGAGACACCAAGATCTCTCAATCATCTAATTAACTATCTAATGTACTAACATAACATCTTAACTAATATCTAACATATAACCTATAGAGACTAACTTGCTAACATACCAATATCTAGAACTAACATAATATACTAACATATCAATATCTAACATACTAGATATCTAACATCAAACTATCTTATAACATATCAAATATCTAATAAAATACTAACCTCTACTATCTAACTAACACTCATACTAACAAATATAACTTACACTAACATATAACAAACTCTAATATATCTAACCCTCTACTAACCAACATCTAACAAACATACTAACATATATAACTTACACTAACATATAACAACTCTAACATATCCAACCCTCTACTAACCAATATCTAACAAACATACTAACATATATTACCTAACAATAATATATATATATATATATATATATATATATATATATATATATATATATATATATATATATATATATATATATATATATTTTATATATATATATATATATATATATATATATATATAATATATATATATATATATATATATATATATATATATAAAATATATATATATATATATATATATATATATATATATATATATATATATATATATATATATATATATATATATATATATATACTCGACAACCTATGATACCTACATTCACTTAATATCCATACTACATAGGCTCATAGGTTACACAAAATACCTATATCGTATAGTCACTTTTCTACTTAAAATCAATATTGTACCAATTGGGACTTCACTAAATTTTAGGATTAAAGTATGTTGTAGCCCTTCGTATTAGCTTTCCAAAACTTCAAACGGATCATATTTTCGTGTCTGGAAGCTTCCGGAATCACGAAAATACCGAAACACATTCGTCTTTCGTACAGCTGACACTCAAACAGTTCTACAGAAAGTACTAGAATACATTTGACATATTAATATATATATTTGGAAAGCTAACTTCGATACAGTTCTTTAAAAAAAAAGGGAAATTAATCGAAGTTCTATGCTAAAAGTTATGATATTTCTAAGTTGCTATGGCTACTAAAAACGTGGATGAATATTATGACAAATTTGGGTTGTTTGGACAAAAGAAACACATCTCACTCCCCACACCACTCTAGATACACATCAAACCACTCCCCTCTCCTTTGACACAAGCACACCACTAACAATGTATCCACACACATCTAAATATATAAAATATATCTAACATAACAATTATATATATACAAAATAGTCCATTATATAAAGAGACACTAAAATGACAAGTTGAGGCTAAAAATATGACATGTAGACTAAACCACGTAGATTTAACAATGGATATCCAAATAAAACTCATTCTAACCATCCTAACTAACTTCAATCCATCCTCTAACATATCTAAAACTGAAATTAAAACACAATTAAACCTATTAGACATTAAACCAAACACATGAGGTGTCCTAATTTGATATCTAATAAGTAGAACACAAGACACAAATCTAACTTGCTCTAGAGAGCTCCAAATGGCCTCAAACTTGAATCTAAAGTGGGTACATGCATGGGGTGGATCCTATGTATTCAAAACTAACTAATATGTATAGGAAATCAATTTAGAGGGTTGGTTTTACCAATTGGGAGTGGAATTCCAATGATACTCCCAAGGACACGGCTCCGACACGAAGATCTTCCAAAAAGGACACTCCTTCTTGCACTTTGCTCCAAATCTTTGCTAGCACCCTCCCTTGATAGTATGAGAAGGTTGGATGTAAGTTTTGGTGGAGGGATGTAAGGATTTGGAGATCAAATCAAAGAGGGAAGCTCTCAATTTGGGAAAGAACACTTATGAAGGAAAATGGAGGCTTGATGGAATAAAATAAAAGGAAGGAAGACTAACCTACCTATAGTTGTTGCCATTAAACCCTATTTGGGCCTTGGGGGAAGTCCAATAAGGCCTCAACTAGTCCTTTTGGTTAATTTTAAGTTAGCTTCAAGTTTGGAATCAAAAGGATTAAATTTAAGCCTCTAACTTAACCAATCTAACAAGTGGGATTAGTCAAAACTTACTAACTTAATTAGTGGAATTTGTGGGCCATGACTAACTAATCTTGGGGTCCCGTCTAGAGTCTAAGCAACCCAGATTACTAACACAAGTCGGAACGAAACAAAACTCAAACCCGACTAAACAAATCCCGTAAAATCAATATTAAAATATAAAAATTCCTAAAATATTAAAATATGAAAAATGACCAAAATTACAATACATCAATTTAAATATTATTAAAATAATATAAAATTCACCAATTAATTAAAATCCTAAATAATTCAAAAGTCACAAAATAACCAAAATATCCTTAGCCTAAAAAGTTGTAATTAGTCATTCTAATCACATGGTTAGGTCCCCATGGTCATGGTTAGTCTCTAGGCTCAACAGTTTTAGGGTTCACTAGCTAACACATCAAAATTATAATTCACCAATTTTAAATAGAATTAAATTAATTAAAAATCCTCATAAATCATAAATTTTATTATTAAATAATAAACTTTTACAAAAGTTTAAAATTATTCTTATTTCAGAAAAGTGGATGGTTACAAATCTACCCTCCTTAGAAAAATTTTGTCCTCAAAATTAAGATGGTCGTACTCCTTCTAGAGTCTCGTCCCCAACAATCATGGTCTTAGAAAATTCTATCTAAAAGCTCACAAACATGATCCTAATGGTCATGATTTCATAGTCTCGAACAGGGTCACTATACTATCTATCACAGCATAATACATCCTGACAGGTACTAATGGAATCACACAACAAGATGGAAAAGAAGGATAGAAAGGATAGACCTGCTAGCTCGACACCCGCAGCGTCAGTCTCCACGACCGACAGTGCAAAAGCTCTGCCCCTCTGGGTATATCTCTCTGATGGTGCGGGGCATGGTTCTACGCTACAGGTGGCCTAGCTCCTTCTATATAATCTACAACTTAAGCAACATCCATGCTGATATCCTACTCCATACTAGGGCACCATCTATATGGTATCTATTCCGCAATCTGATAATCATACCCGTCTATTCATAACCATATTAAAAGAATCCTCATTATGCCAGTAAGTACAACAGCGATAATCCATAGAGTCCACAACTAAGGTACATACCTCCAGAATCATGGTATTTAAAATTTTTGCATTGCCGCTAGCTTGGCTGCAAAAACTTTAAATTTCTACACCCGAGAAATACATCCAAAATCAGACTCTACCCCATCGCCAACCAGCTAATATGACTGTAGAAGACTCTAGATTCCATGACTGAGGCAACCTAGCCCATAAAGTTCATCTTGGTAGAAAATTAAGTCAATAATGAATACCAAGAATCAAATTAACAATAAATAAGAAAAATAGACAGATAATGTCAGAATCGTATTTTGAAATAGTTTATAATGAGATTCTCAAGAGTCATCACAGGAATCTTCTCAAGTAGTCCTAACTGTGATTGAGTACTCTCTCAACTAAAGCCTATTGTAACACCCACTTTTCTAAAATGAGAGTAATTTTAAACTTTTGTGAAATTTTATTATTTAATAATAAGATTTATGATTTATGGGGATTTTTAATTAATTTAATACTATTTAAAATTGGTGAATTATAATTTTGATATGTTAGCAAGTGAACCCTAGAACTGTTGAGCCTAGAGTCTAACCATGACCATGTGGACCTAACCATGTGATTAGAATGACTATTTACAAAATTTTAGCTTGAGGGTATTTTAGTCATTTTGTGAATTTTGAATTTATTTTGATTTATTGAAGTGATGATTGTTATTTTTTACTTTTGCTAGTTGAGACTTTGGAGACTAACCTAGATGTTGACTCTAGCTATGGTGACTTGATTAGCATGGTGGAACCCTAGTCTAACTTAAGTCAACCCAAGTTAAGTCATTTAGAATCAATTTCAAATAGGAGAAGAAAAGACTAGGTTTAAGGACTTGACTTATGAATTGATTTTCTTTACCAACGAAACTTGGCCCATAGCCCACTAGTGAAACCCTAACCCTAATTCCTTCCTATAGTGGCCGGCCACATTAGGAATCCCACCTATAAGTCTCTTATTCATTGTTCTTGCCTCTTTTGTATCATTGCAACTTTTTGAAAGGGAACCCTAACCCTAACCCTGCTTGTGACTCATGTACTCTCATGAATCACAGAGCCTTCACAAATCTATTCATGAATTACTCATTATGAGCTAGTAGCGTAGTCATGAATCTTAACGTAACTTGACTGGATCCTTGTGTATTGATTGGAGAAAAAGGGGAGTAGAACTAAACATGTGAATAATTCCAAAGTAGTGTAGTCATGAATCAACTCTTTAGTATAGCCATGAATCACCTCCAGCTATTCACATGTTTATCTTGTACTCTGATTTACTGGTCACTATTATGTATAGTAGTTATTTACTTACAGTCCTCTCTTTTATACCATGTTGTTCTTTCAGTTTCATGTATCTTACTCTCTAGCATGTTTATATTTCCTAACCTGTTATGATTTGCATGAGATGTATTGTGCTTGCTCCTGTCCTGACTGGACCTGTTGAAAATATTATAGAGGATGAGGAGGAGGCACACTGTACTACTTACTATAGGACAGCCCTAGAGGATTGCTGTGACTTGGATCTCCAGCAGGATCCATTAGCAGTGGATGACACACCCTTAGTCTAGAGTTATCTTTTCAATTGTACTTATTTCTCTGGGTTATTGTATTTGAGCTTTGGATGTTCTGGATTGCTGTGATATCTTAGACACTTAGACTCTCTATCTATTTGTATCTTTTGTGGATTCATTCATATCTATCTACCTTATCGTATTTCTATTCTAGTTGTGATTGAGACTGTATTTCTGTATTATCCTCCATTCGGAGTGTATATACAGTACAGATATCTTATATTGTTAGATGTTGTGACCTAGGACAGCGTTCTACCATCGACACTGCGGCATAGGCTGGACGTATTCACTTCTCGTACCCTTACTCTAGGGTGCAGGTCGTGGCACGGTTTTAGTGGTGCCCCACGCAGGTCGAGATTTACATTAGTGCAAAGTCATGGTAGTACGACGATTAGTTGTACTGCTGCACGCCTGCAGTAAGAGATAAGGAATAGACTTTAGTTGAGAGATTACTCAATCACATTTAGGACTACTTGAAAAGATTCCTGGGATGACCCTTGAGAATCTCATTATAAACTATCTCGAAATTCAATTCCGACAGTTTTTGTCTACTTCCTTGTTCATCGTTGAATTTGATCCTTGGTATTCATTATTGACTTGATTTTCTACCAAGATAACATTATGGGCTAGGTTGCCTCAGTCATGGAATCTAGAGTCTTCTACAGCTATATTAGCTGGTTTGGCGATGAGATAGAGTCTGATTTTGGATATATTTCTCGGGTGTAGGAATTTAAAGTTTTTGCAGCAAAGCTAGCGGCAATACGAAAATTTTAAATACCATGATTCTAGAGGTATGTACCTTAGTTGCTGACTCTATGGATTATCGCTGTTGTACTTACTAGCGTAACGAGGATTCTGGTAACATGGTTCTGAATAGACGGGTATGATTATTAGATTGCAGAATAGATACCATATAGATGGTGCCCTAGTATGGAATAGGATATCAGCATGGATGTTGTTTAAGTTATAGATTAGATAGAGGGATCTAGGCCACCTGTAGTGTAGCACCATGTCCCGCACCATCAAAGGGATATACCCTAGAGGGGCAGGAGTTTTGCACAGACGGTTGTGGAGACCGACGCTATGAGTGACGAGTTAGCAGGTCTGTCCTTCCTGTCCTTTTTTCTATCTCGTTGTGTGATTCCATTAGCACCTGTCAGGATGTTTTGTGCTATGATAGATAGTATAGTGACGTGTTCGAGACTATGATATCACGGCCAGTAGGAATCATGTTTTGCATGCTTTAGATAGATTTTTTCGACTTTGATTGCTGGATGTTTGACCTAGAAGGAGTACGATGATTTAGACAGACCATACGATTATCAGATTGTATCTTGGGAGGATTTTTGAACATATCATCTCTACCTTTCGTTTCAGTCTTTTTCAAAAAAAAATTATTTTGTATCATCATCACTTAACTTAGGAGTAGGGATAACTTCAGATAACTAGCCTAATTCTTTGTAGAATTTCATTGGTTATAAATCTTTCATAGTATAATGGTTTGATAGCTTGTATTAGGACTTATTCTTAGGTATGGTAGTCTAGTTGACATTAGACTAGTAACCCTTATAGTTAAATCTCTGTTGATTTTGACTATCAGTTTCATATAGGATGTTAGTCTGCTGAGGAGGTAGTGACCCCTCCGGCTCACCAGAAGGATGGTAGGGTATATTCATGGTTAGAACAATGATATTTCGTAGGTGTACTTTAGAAACAACAAGGACATTCGAGGTCGGTTTGTTTTGTGGACTTGAATAATTTTAGGTTATTGATTCTTGAGATATTCACTTAAGATTGTGATGCTAAATTTAGGAATTTGGAAATAGAGAAGAGAATGTAACTATGAAGCGATGATGATACCAAAATTGAATAAGATGTTGGTAAGAGGACAGAGTGAACACAAGGATTTTAGGTTATGGGGAAATTTAAAGATTTTGTGGAGGTTATAAAATTTAAGAAGAACAATATTTGAAGGTGTACATGAAAGAAATACGAAGGTCAATTTTATAATAAAAAATAAGTTCCTGCATGACATAGTAGTATTCGCTTCGAATAAATTCGAGGACAGTGATTTGAACAAGTTCGAGGATTTCATAGACTTTGATCTAGAGATTTTGGATCAAAGTTAGGACAATGTTTAGAAATTTAAATTTTTGGGATTATTAAGTGGATAAGGGAGAGTAAGATCAGAAAGAAGGAATAAGAGTTTTAACAAGAGCATGATTCATGAGAAATGCCTTGGGAATTTAGGCCCTACTTCTAGGAGGGAGTTTTAGTCACCAGACCTAATTTGAGGTGAGTTTTCGACCTAGACTTTAGCATGTCTTTTGTGATATTTTGTTACACCCATTGCTTGTATGTTTTGATACCTTGTGAATGCCTTATGCTGTAGTTTGGCTAGCATAGCTAGATGAGACTTTAGACTGATATTGTTTCCATGACCCTGTATGTTATTCTTTCAAATTACATAATTTAGATGAGCTTCTAAGACCATGATTGTTGGGGACGAGACTCTAGAAGAAGTACGACCATCTTAATTTTGAGGACAAAATTCTTCTAAGGAGGGTAGACTTGTAACACCTACTTTTCTAAAATGAGGGTAATTTTAAACTTTTGTAAAAGTTTATTATTTAATAATAGTATTTATGATTTATGGGGATTTTTAATTAATTTAATACTATTTAAAATTGGTGAATTATAATTTTGATGTGTTAGCTAGTGAACCCTAGAACTGTTGAGCCTAGAGACTAACCATGACCATGGAGACCTAACCATGTGATTAGAATGACTATTTACAACATTTTAGCTTGAGGGTATTTTAATCATTTTGTGAATTTTGAATTTATTTTGATTTATTGAAGTGATGATTGTTATTTTTGACTTTTGCTAGTTGAGACTTTGGAGAGTAACCTAAATGTTGACTCTAGCTATGGTGACTTGATTAGCATGTTGGGACCCTAGTCTAATTTAAGTCAATCCAAGTTAAGTCATTTAGAATCAATTTCAAATAGGAGAAGAAAATACTAGGTTTAAGGACCTGACTTATGAATTGATTTCTTTTACCAATAAAACTTGGCCCATAGTCCACTAGTGAAACTCTAACCCTAATTCCTTCCTATAGTGGCTGGCCACATTGGAAATCCCCCCATAAAGTCTCTTATTCATTGTTCTTGCCTCTTTTGTATCATTGTAACTTTTTGAAATTAAAGGTATTGTCCATCTTCCCATATTCATAACTAATTCATTTTAATTCCTTTTTGACTCTGGTTTCTTGCATTAGAGTCTAATCCTACTCTATTTTATGTTCATAGAAAGAAATCTCAGTTTTGGGACAAATTGGAGAGTTTGGCTAGCAAGGGGAATCATTCGATTTGGGACTTTTCTTTGTCATTGGCACACTATAGGTAAACCCTCTAAATTGTATTTAATTCTGATTTCTTTGCATGGTAGCCTAGATCTAGGTGTCCCTAGCTGTGGTGTAAGTTTTGTGTAAGTTTGTATTGATTTCGTGTCCGTATTGGACACGTATCATAACCTAGATCTAAGTGTTTGTGTAAATGCCTCAATGGGTTTTAGTTTGCTGTTTTTAAAAAAGTGTTTGAATAGGAATGTTGGTTTATATGTGTATTTTAATTTCCAACTCGATTGAGTTGATTTCTGACACAATTTGTGTCAGTTTTCGACACAGGAATACTGTGCACGAGACTTCGGGCAATGCCCTGCCTCTCGGGTGTCCTAGCGGACACGACACGACACCATTTGGTGTGAAATTTGGTTGACACCTTGGACACATGACTGACACGACATGTATAAAATTTTATGTCATTTGATCGAGCGAATTGGGAGAAATCCCACCCGCATCGATTTTACACTGTTCTGTTCGAGCATGAGATTCGCATCTGATACGCGTCTCGTTTGCTCAACACGACTCACGTGGACACACTACAGACACTTGTGCATGTAGACCTATGCTAGGCGAACACGTGGACACGTGCACGAGGTGTCTCGTGTTGAGTGTCGTATCCTAGACCGACTGACACGCGTGCACGAGACTGCACTGTGTTGTATGTGTTCGTGTGTGTTAAAATTTGATTGGACACGTCGTGTTCCACTTTGGGGACACGACACACACTGTAATGCATGTTCACATATAACACTTCATTTACCAACCATTAAAAAGTGATTTTAAGTTGTATTCGAATTTAAAATCAACTTTCCCTAATATTCCCGATACTATGTTTCAGTGTGCTAATTTTTCTGAGATTAAAATGTGTTGTCCTAATTTTTGTTGATGATTAAATGCAATGAATGGTTCACCTATATATGTAAGAGATAATCTACATGTTAGGTTTCATGTTTAGCTAGGTGTTTTAGTTTTCGAATTGCATAATCTTTGGATTTCGAATTGCTTTTGGCTGTCAAAAACTGAAACCTATTTATGTAAACACTGATTTTCCTGAGATTTATGTTGTGATTAAACTGATTTTGAGTGGTTAATTTATCATGATTAGATCATACCTTATTCCTGAGATTGTCTACAATGTTGAGATTTTTGTTAAGCATAGGATTATGGTTTTCGAATTTGCTTAGGAGTGTTTAAACTGAAACTGTTATGTATACTCTGAAATTCGAAAACCTGAGACACTGTAATGTGAACACTGATTTCCTAATCACACACTCACATATGAATCTAAGAACATTTGACACACACTGTTAGCACACACACATGTAAACTAATAACCTACCTATAGCTACTGTTATTACACACACACACACAATATTGACATATACACACACATCTACACTCTAAAAAATCTGAGAACACCCTAGCCTATGTTGTGTACGCACACACACACTACTGCTACCCACTGGAAACTGAGAACACATAATATCACCCACACACACCCTTGCACAAATCTGGGAACACATGGCATCACTCACTCACAATTACACTGTTATGTATGCACATTGATTTTCTATTACACACTACCCTCATGTACACACACACCAACATGAGACACCTAGGTACTGTCACTCACCCTCACACACACACATATAGGTATTGTCACTCTATCTCTCTATATGTATATATATAATAATTATAATCTTGTGTGACAAATAAGTGATATGTGTATATACATATATATTGCCTATATGATTAGTATATGTGTGAATATGGTAAATAAAGATGTGTGTTGCCTATATAGATTAGTACATAGGTTATAGCCCATATGGTTCCTATTTGTATTCAATGTGTATATGGAAATGTATACACATGAGATTGTGTTGATAGACTTGTATAGCTTTGTGATGATGTGTGAATGCTAGATAGGTATGGCTAGGCTTAGTGAGACTTGTTTGGGTTAGGTATGACCTAGTTGACCTAGTTTGACTAGTGTAGTTGACCAGAGTTGACCAAAGGTTGACTTTAGCCAGATTGACCCAAAGATCATGTAGAATGCATTGTAGCAGTCTATTTTACCATTTTGGATATGTTGTGACTTATATTGTTCTATAGGAGCCAGACACCACTCCTCAAGCAGTATTTCATTTCAGATACTCAGGATATCAGGCGAGTACATTTTCTGATCATTTCATATATTGTTAGGATTATATTCTTGCTCTAGATTACTTTACTTGAATACTGTCATGTTGGTAACACATATTGGTACTATATGGATTCCTTCATGAGATGTTATCCCTCTCGGGAGCATCGGATACTCATGTCTTGTGTGTTTCACTTACATCATGTATCTCATGCTTCTACTATCATGAATCTATCATGAATCTGCTTGTGACTCATGTACTCTCATGAATCACAGAGCCTTCACGAATCTATTCATGAATCACTCATTATGAGCCAGTAGCGTAGTCATGAATCTTAACGTAACTTGACTGGATCCTTGTGTATTGATTGGGGAAAGGGGAAGTAGAACTAAACATGTGAATAATTCCAAAGTAGTGTAGTCATGAATCAACTCTTTAGTGTAGCCATGAATCACCTCCAGCTGTTCACATGTTTATCTTGTACTCTGATTCACTAGTCACTAATAGTTCTCTATTTATAGTAGCTATTTACTTACAGTTCTCTCTTTTATACCATGTTGTTCTTTCAGTTTCATGTATCTTACTCTCTAGCATGTTTATATTTCCTAACCTGTTTTGATTTGCGTGAGATATATTGTGCTCGCTCCTGTCCTGACTGGACCTGTTGAAAATATTACAGAGGATGAGGACGAGGCACTCTGTACTAATTACTATGGGACAGCCCTAGAGGATTGCTGTGACTTGGATCTCCAGCAGGATCCATTAGTAGTGGATGACACACCCTTAGTCTAGAGTTATCTTTTCAGTTGTACTTATTTCTCTGGAATATTGTATTTAAGCTTTGGATGTTCTGGATTGTTGTGATATCTTAGACACTTAGACTCTCTATCTATTTGCATCTTTTGTGGATTCTTTCATATCTATCTACCTAATCGTATTTCTACCCTAGTTGTGATTGAGACTGTATTTCTGTATTGTCCTCTATTTGGAGTGTATATACTGTACAGGTACCTTATATTGTTAGATGTTGAGACCTAGGACAGCGTTCTACTATCGACACTTCGACGTAGGCTGGGCGTATTCCCTTCTCGTACCCTTACTCTAGGGTGCGGGTCATAATACTATCCCTTATCTCTTATTACAGGCGTACAGCAGTACAACTAATCGTCGTACTACCACGACTTTGCACTAATACGAATCTCGTCCTGCATGGGCCACCACTAAAAATGTGTCATAACCCGCACCCAGTGTAGGGGCACGAGAAGTGGGTACGTCAGTCTATACTGCAGAATTGGTGGTAGAACGATGTTCAAGGTCGCTAACTAAACAACTCACGTAATATATATAATGTACCTGTCATAAATCTCAACTTCGAACGGAGGACAAGTATAAGATATGATATAACTCAATCACAGTCTAAGCACGATAGGATAACACAGAAGTCTATAATAAACTCAAAGCAACAACTTAAATAAACTTCTAAAAAAATAATATCTCAAACAATCTCAAATACAACTCAAATCTCCGCTTATTACAATACAAGTTCCAACAGAGAAAACTAAACCATAAACTAGCAATCTACTCCAAGCTCTACTGGTCCTCTAGGCTAGTTGTGAATCTCTATATTACCTATAATATTTTCAACAGGTCCAGTCAGGACAGAAACGAGCACAAAATCTCAACAGTTCATATCATGACAGGAATATAAAGCATGCAATAGAGTAAGATGTAGGACCGTTGAGCACCTCTAGAGGGGGGTGAATAGAGTGAATACGAGTGCAGCAAAAAATAATCACCAATTAAAAATTAAATGCAGATAACTATGGCAGCGTGTAAAGAGACAATAAATAAATTTAGCAAGAGATCAGAGAATCAAACTCAGTGGACACCGCGATATATACTGGTTTCCCTCTTAGAGGACTAATCCAATCGCAGGTACTCTTGCCTGCTGTTAATCTACTATTTACAAGCTAATTGGGAGCTTGCGGTCTCTTTACAACACCGTGCTTGGTGACAAGTGCACGACCGACTTCACACCATCGTGCTTGGCGACGAGCGCACGACCGACTCCGAAAACAGAAATGTGTTCTGAACTTAAATGACCTCTTTACAACTCTGACAACCAAAGACTCTAAATCAAATAGATGTTACTGGCTTTGGCTAAGAGATGTATAGGTGGAGTGTGAAAGCTTTAGATCAATGAAAAACACTATCGAATATAAACAGAGAAAAGAGAAGATGAATTAATGAGTGATTTGAAATGAGAAATTCTCTTCTATTTATAGGTATTTTTAAGGACCGAACTCGGACAGAGTTCGGGCAGAGTTCGGATGCAATGATTTTGCAAACGAACGCTGTATGCAGATTTGGAGGTAACAAATATTTGAATTTGAACTGACCGAACTCGGAGCGAACTCGGCCAGAGTTCTGTCTAAGTTCATTCAATACTTAGAAGAATGTTTGGTCCAATTCTGTTTGCATAGGATATGTAATATTTTTGGTATAAGGAATTTTGGTAGATAAGCAAGCTTTTTGGATAGGTGGACTGTGGATAACCTAAGCCAGTGATATCTGGTCGATTTTACAATTTGTATCCAAGACTCAATAAAGATAAAAATACAGAATATATTATAAAATGACTCAGACTGATTCCAATACATGAACGCTTCGACATGATGATTGACATGCTTGCAGATGTTGTAGTACAATCTTGATATTGATTTCACTTGTCCTAAAATGTTAGCAGCAGTTTTTATATTTTGTGTATTGGCTTAAGTCAATGTTGATTTATCAAAATCAGGTGTGACCATTTTAGAAATGGGCAAACAATCTCCCCTTTTGTTTTGGTGTAGTGCTCTTTCTTCCCCTTTGTCATGTTCAAAAATGTTTCGGCCCTCCCGTAATATGTGAAGCCAACAATGTTCAGCATTGAACAAAGACAGAGACAGAGTAATTTCACAGATAACAAATCTCATGAAAAGTAAACTAAAAGAAGCAATAATATAACTAAAACTGATATTATAAAAGTCAACTGAAGTGCAACTACAATCCACTGCAAATAGTCATAACATAGAAGTTTATGACTGCATTAAGTCTGATAAAGTCTAACTCAAAGGTTTAGACTGATACATAAAAGAAAAAAAATAGATCATCATCTGACAGCATCTCCAAAAATATCACTAGCAACAGTCCCACATCACAACGGTGTGTCATCACCTCCAGGAGCATCCGGTGGAAACTAGGTCGTGGTAGGATTGAAGTAAGAAAGTAGCCTCATCATCGAACCTCGATCCAGTATACCCAGGGTGACGAGTCATCTGAATCGGATGAGTGGGATCATGAGATAAGCTCCAGTGGATATCAGCAAGGTTGTTCCGCATCACATGAGCCTGAGTGACGTGGCGGAAGTCAGAGTCGATATAGCTCTGATGACATTGCGCAGAGAGTGCAACAAAGTCATCAAAGCGCTGATGACGTTGCGCTGAAAGGGCAACGAACTCATCAAATCGCTGATAAAAACTTGGATCAAAACCAAGAACAGGGGCTGGAGCAGCCGGAATAGGAACCTGAGGATCATCAGCGTGAACTGGAGCAGCAGGTTTAGCACCAAGTGGAGGAGGTTGATTGTGATAAGTCATGGATCTACTTAACTCATAAGCAGTAGAAGAGAAAGGACACTGAGAGAGATCAACTCCAAGACGTCTAAAAATCTTAGCCAAGTGCATGGGGTACAAGAGGTTGTACCCCATCTTCCTACAGCTAATAATCCAAGCAATGAAAGTCTTGGGGACAGAGAAAGTGACACCAAAGTGCAGGTGATACATAGCAGACATCTCGAAAAACATGACCACGTCTGAAGATCCCGTCTTGGAAAGTAAAGCAGAGAACACGAAACGATGTAACTCATAAATTTTTTGATTAAGGTGCCGTGAGTACACCCTGCCATTTCTAGGAACAGGACAAGGATGACACATGGCAACCTTAAAAGAATCAAGAGTCATGCCCTCAGGAAATTGGACATGATTGATGTCAACTAGGGCTTCACCTACGTCAGGCATGTGAAAGAATTCACACCTCTAACACATGAATAAATACCATTCTCTACAACTTGTAAGTTACAGTAAAACATGCGAACGACATTATCATATACATTATCGGCGGTCTTGAAAAAGTTACGAAGAGATAGATTTTCAAAAGTAGTGACATACTCAGAAAATATAGTAAAATTTACATAACGACCGAGATAAATATCTCTATAACAAAAGTTGTCAAAACCAGGCAATAGAAAAGTCTACAGATGGAAAAAGTCCAGAATCATAGTCATCTTCGTTCATCCTAGGACGATCGGGACTAAAAATGCTAACTGGTTCATACTTAGCAGAGGAGGATCCAGCATAAGAACCACTCTTGGAACATGGTTTCTTCCTCTTGTGGTGGAGTTTGGGTGCCATAGGATTAGAATTGAAAAAGAGAGAAGATACCTCAAAGAGATTAAGAGAGGAAGGAGGAGACTGCTTTCGAGCTTCGAAGATCCGCGAAGTAGGGAGGAGGAAGACTAGGAAGTAGTGAAAGTAACTTTGAGGAGGTTCTCGGATTGAAGGATGGTGAAAAGAAGGAGGTAAAAACATATATATATATATATATATATATATATATATATATATATATATATATATATATAGGCTAGGGTCGGCTGCTGGTGTTCTGGAAATTCGCACCGACTCCATCCGAATTCGGTCCGAACTCGGTCCAAACTTGGTCCGAGTTCTGTCCGAATTTGGCCACTTGTATTCCCAATGTCATTAATGCAGTAAATTTAATAAATTCAAGATATAATTGTTATACTTCTTTAATTTAGTAATGTCTATTACTTTGGGTTAGCTGTAGGGGTCGAATCCCAGCTAGCGGTAGTCAGAAGACTAATGCACCATGTCGCTTCAGGCTGTTTACGCCTGTATGACAGAAGGACCCTTTCGGCTTCTACCCAAAATAACTTCCATTAATAAATTTTCAAAGTTTTGAGTTTATAACTTGATTTATTAAGCATACTACACGATGAATCTAAAAATTCAAGTATGCCGATTTCTCGACGCAGATTGTTAAAGCGATCTTCAGCTAGTAGTTTTGTAAAAATGTCTGCTAGTTGATGATCTGTGTCAACAAATTCTAAGCAGATATCCCCACATTGTTGGTGATCTCGTAAAAAGTGATGACGAATCTCTATGTGCTTTGTACGTAAATGACATACAGGATTCTTAATCAGGTTAATAGTGCTAGTGTTGTCACAATAAATAGGAATCTTAGTGTAGTGCAGATTGTAGTCTTCTAAGGTTTGCTTCATTTACAAAATTTGAGCACAACAACGTCCTGCGGTGATATACTCAGCCTCAGTAGTTGATAATACTACAAAATTTTATTTCTTGCTAAACCATGAGACTAAGGCTTTTCCTAGGAAATGACACGTACCGCTAGTACTTTTTCGGTCTACTTTGCATCCTATAAAATTTGCATTCGATTAACCTATCAGGTCAAAGGATTTGGTTTTAGGATACCATAAGCCGACTGTTGAAGTTCCCTTAAGGTATCGAAAGATACGCTTAATGGCATATAAGTGTGATTCCTTAGGATTTGCCTGGTATCGTGCATAAATGCAAACACTGAACATAATATCAGGACGACTAGCAGTAAAATATAATAAGCTACCAATCATACCTCGATACTTATGCTGATCAATAGGTTTGCCACTTTCATCAATGTCAAGCTTTGTTGATGTAGCCATTGTAGTTCCGATTGGCTTTACATTTTCAAAGTCGTACTTTTTCAGTATGTCCTTCGTATATTTGGCTTGATTGATGAATATTCCTTTGAGTGTTGTTTGATCTGGAGTCCTAGGAAGAAGCTCAGCCCATCATGCTTATCTCAAATTCACTCTGCATACACTTAGCAAACTCTTGACAAAGTTTTTCATTAGTAGATCCGAATATGATGTCATCAACATATATTTGCACAAGAAGAATATCATCATCTAAAGACTTGATAAATAAAGTAGTATCAACTCTTCCTTTTGAAAAACCATTTTCAAGTAATAAGGCACTTAGGTGTTCATACCAAGCACGAGGTGCCTGTTTGAGTCCATAGAGTACTTTCTTAAGTTTGAATACGTGATCAGGTTTTTGAAAATCTTCAAAACCAGGGGATTATTTCACAAAAAATTTTCTTTCAAAAATCTATTTAAAAATACAGTTTTCACGTCCATTTGAAATAATTTAAAATCATTAAAATATGCATATGCACAAAACATGCGGATAGCTTCTAGTCTAGCAACAGGAGCATATGTCTCGTCATAATCAATACCTTCTTCTTGATTATAATCTTGTGCCACTAGACGTGCTTTGTTGCGTAGAACTTGTCCATCTTCACTTAATTTATTTTGGAACACACATTTGGTACCAATTATCGATTGACCAATAGGTTTAGGAACGAGTTCCCAAACTTGGTTTCTCTCAAATTGATTAAGTTCCTCTTGCATGGTATCAATCCAAAACCTATCGTTAAAAGCATCTGCTACATTCTTAGGTTCTACTTGTGAAATAAAAGCTACATTAGTTGCTATTTCAGTATCTCTATAAGAAGAGCATGTACTTACACCTTTTGATATATCACCTATAATGAGCGTTTCTAGATGATCTCGCAAGAACTTCAATGATTCAAATCTATGAGTCAGATCTTCCATGATATTTTTATCGGTTCTGGCTTGTACATTTTCATCATCACTGTCGCTAGATCTGTAAATATTGAGCTCATCAAAAGTAACGTTAATGGATTCTTCAACAATCGTAGATCTTTTATTGAAAATTCTATATTCCTTACTCTTAGCAGCATATCCGAGAAATATTCCTTCATCTGCTTTAGAGTCGAACTTTTATAAGTTGTCCTTGGTGTTTAGGATAAAACAGCGACAACCAAAAACTTTAAAATAGGAAATGTTTGGAATTCTTCCAAACCAAAGTTCATAAGGTATTTTTTTCGATATAGGTCGAATTAACACCCTATTTAAAATATGACAGGCTGTATTAACAGCTTCTGTCCAAAAATATTTAGGATGATTATGCTGATTCAGCATGACTCTAGCCATTTCGCTTAGAGTACGGTTCTTCCGCTCTATAACACCATTCTGTTGAGGAGTTCTAGGATAGAAAAATTTGTGGTAATATTCACTATCATCACAAAACTTTTTGAAATCGGTATTTATGAATTTGCCAAAATGATCACTTCGAATACGAGTAATCATGAAACATTTTTTGTTTTGTACCTTTTTACAAAATATCTAAAATTCAAAAAATTGTATCACTTTTGTTTAATAAAAAGTAAACCCAAGTAAAATGAGAGAAATCATTAACAATAACAAATACGTAGAGCTTATCGCCAAGACTAGCGACTATAATAGGACCAAATAAATCCATATGTATCAACTACAAAGGTCTAGAAGTACTTACAGCATTGATGGATTTAAATGTAGACCTATGTGCTTTGTTCTTTTCACAGTCAGCACATACCATATCTCTCTTGAACAGTATCTCAGGGAGTCCTTTTACCAGCTTTTTAGTGCTTAGCCGTGAGATAGTGTCCATATTAGCATGTTCTAGCCTTATATGCCATAGCTAGCTTTCATCTAAGTTTGCGAGTAGGCATCTTCCTGCATTATTAGTACTCTCTAGAAAGAAAACATAAATATTGTCTTTTTTAATCCCTTCATATATGGGATTACCAGATGACATATCATATATTATACATTTATCTTTAACAAAATTGATGCCATAACCATTATCTGCCAAGTGACTTATGCTCAGTAGGTTATGTTTCAATTCTGTAACTAGACAAACGTCTTTTATTACAGGATAAGGAGATATACCAACAATGCTATTTCCAATGATATCACCTCTCAGGTTATTTCTAAAGGAGACATATCCTTCTTTCTTCATCGATAGCGTGGCGAACAAAGATGCATCACCAGTCATGTGCCGCGAACATCCGCTATCGAGATCCACTTACTTTTAGCATGGGAGGGTTGAAGGTCCACCTACAAAACAAGTAGATGAATCCTTTGGTACCTTTTTACTAAAGGGTCCATATTGATTAGTCTCGGGTCTCCAAATCAGTGTGTGATTGTCAACAAGCTTTCTTGCTAGGCAATACTGTGATATGTGTCCATGAGTACCATAGTACGTGCAAGTAAGTTTTGAAAACATGTTAGTTGATTTTGTGTTGACATGCATATGTGGTTTCTTTGAAAACCTATATGTGAAAGCATAGTGATATTCGTGTTTCTTGTGTGCTTTATGTGTTTTAGTCCTCTTAGGTGTATGCTGAGCAATAGGACTAAATTTAGGCTGTGTCACAGGTATAGCCTGTTTGCCTAACTTGATTTCTAACTTTTTAGAAATCGCATAAGACTCTTCATATTTAGCAGTCATATCAATGAGTCTTTGTTATGTGGCTAAGTGCTTCTTCTTCTCTATGCCATATAACCCTTGTATCTTGACATAGTCTCTTTCTTTCTTTTCAATTTTGAGGAAGCCTCATGATAGTCTACTTTAAGCTTGGCTATCTCTTTCGTGTTACCGGTAGTAGATGTCTCTTTAATGTCTTCAATGAGCCTTGACAGTCTAGCTACTTCAGTTGTGTATGCCTTAACCTCTTTTCGAGTTTGCTTATACTTGTCAGGCATATTTCTGTGTTCTTCAAGCAGTTTGCTGAAGGCATTTTCTAACTCATCGAAAGTAAAATCATCAAACAAAGTATTTGAGGATACCATATCAAAAGTCATAAGACAGACATTTGCAGTGCTGCAGGGTCTATCTTCTTCATCTGTTTCACTAGCATCAATTTTATGCTAGATACTTGTATTTGTATACTTTCGACCAGTTTTTGTTCTTCGACTTGATCTTGATCTATCATATGGACTGATTTTCTTTGGAGTTGGGTAGTCCTTCATATGCCCTGACTTCTTGCATCCAAAGCAGATTATTTTTTCTTCATTGCTTTCATAGACATCTTTCTTCTTTCTGTTTGATTTCTCAAACTTTAAGAATTTTCTGAAATTCTTCACTAGCAGGGCTTGTTCATTACCACTGGATGATTCTTCATCAGAATCTTTGCATGTTGATCTTCTGGCTTGAGCTTTGAAGGTGATTGATTTCTCTTTTGGAGTAGCTTCTTCAAACTCTTACAGATCCAACTCATGGGTCATTAGCTTGCCCATAAGTGTTTCCAGAGTCATGGTGGTGAGATCGTTTCCTTCAATAATTGCAGTTGCCTTTGGGTTCCAGTTCTTGGTTAGAGCCCGTAGAACTTTTCTGATCTTCTTGTGATTACTGTAATCCTTACTAAGAGATTGCAAAGGATTAGTAATATCAAGGAAACGAGTGAACATCTATGTAATTGACTCACCGGGTTTCATTTTAAAAGATTCATATTCCTATGTTAGTCTACTGATTTTGGATTCCTTCACTAGGGAAGTACCTTCATGAGTTACCTTAAGAAGTTTCCAAATCTCATGAGACATCTTACAGGTTGACACTCGATTGAACTCCGTCTTGTCAATTGCATAGAACAGTGCGTTGATGGCACGTGCATCTAGACTAGCCTTTGCTTTTTTTGCCTCTGTATATTTATCATTAGGCTTGTCTGTAAGTATGCCATCAACTACTGTAGGTGTCGGTTTCTTATAACCGTCAATAACTATGGACTAAAGATCAAAGTCAAGAGACTTTAAGAAGAATGTCATTCGTGTTTTCCAGTAAGTATAGTTTGTTCCATCAAATAGTAGGGGTCTATTTGTGGATTGCCCTTCACCGTTGAATATTGATTTCACGGCTGCCATATATACTCTCTGAGGTTTGTTATATTAGAATATAACCTGTTTTAATACCAATTGTAGGACCGTTGAGCACCTCTAGAGGGGGATGAATAGAGTGAGTGCGAGTGCAGCAGAAAATAATCACCAATTAAAAATTAAAAGCAGATAACTATGGCAGTGAATAAAGAGACATTAAATAAATTTAGCAAGAGATCAGAGAATCAAACTCAGTGGACACCGCGATATATACTGGTTTCCCTCTTAGAGGACTAATACAGTCGCATGTACGCTTGCCTGCTGTTAATCTACTATTCATAAGCTAATTGAGAGCTTGCGGTCTCTTTACAATACTGTGCTTGGTGACAAGTGCATGATCGACTTCACAACACCTTGCTTGGCGACGAGCGCACAACCGGCTCCGAAAACAGAAATGTGTTCTGAACTTGAATGATCTCTTTACAACTCTGACAACCAAAGACTCTAAATTAAATAGATGTTACTAGCTTTGGCTAAGAGATATATAGATGGAGTGTGAAAGCTTTAAATCAATAAAAAACACTATTTGATATAAATAGAGAGAAGAGAAGATGAATTGATGAGTGATTTTAAATGAGAAATTCTCTTCTATTTATAGGTGTTTTTGAGGACCGAACTCGGACAGAGTTCGGATGCAAAAATTTCACAAACGAACGTTGTATGCAGATTTGGAGGCAACAAACATTTGAATTTGAACTAACCGAACTCGGACCGAACTCGGCCAGAGTTTTGTCTAAGTTCATCCAATACTTAGAAGAATGTTTGGTCCAATTCTGTTTGCATAGGATATGTAATATTTTTGGTATAAGGAATTTTGGTAGATAGGCAGGCTTTTCGGATAGGTGGACTGTGGATAACCTAAGCCAGTAATATCCAGTCAATTTACAATTTGTATCCTAGATTCAATAAAGATAAAAATACAGAATAAATTATAAAATGACTCAGACCGATTCCAATACATGAACGCTTCGACATGATGATTGACATGCTTGCAAATATTGTAGTACACTCTTGATATTGATTTCACTTATCCTGAAATGTTAGCAGCAGTTTGTAAATTTTGTGTATTGACTTAAGTCATTATTGATTTATCAAAATCAGGTGTGACCATTTTAGAAATGGACCAACATAAGATACATGAATTGCTGAAAAAAATGTGCATAAAAAAGAGAGAGAGATAATTGTATTGAAAATATATACTATAAGTAAAGAACTACAAGTGAGTAGTGGTTTAGAGTACAAGATAGGCATGTAAATGGCTTGATCAATACATGATTACACTACTGAGTTGTACATGATTACACTACTTGGAATTATTCATATGACTATTTCTACTCCCCCGTACCCCCAATCAATACACAAGGATCTAGACAGGTTATGTTATTGTACATGATCATCACATGGGGACTCATAAATGAGTGCATATGAAGTTATACATGAGGGCTCTGTGAACATGTGAGTACATGAATCACAAGAGTATACATGAATAGTGAAAGCACAGGAGTACATGTTGAAAGTGAAACGCACATGACATGATGTATCCGATGCTCCCGAAGGGGATAACATCTCATGAAAAGATCCATATAGTACTAATATGTGTTACCAACATGATCGCATCAAGTAAAGTAATCTAGAGCAAGAATATGAGTCCTAGCAAGTATAAAATGATCAGAGAATATACTCATCTGATATCCTGAGAAACTGATGTATATCGATGTCCGAACTGGAGTCACAGAGTCCTATTTAATGAGATACATGTTACAATGTGTTCTATAATGAATAATTGAATTAAATAGTGAATTCTACATGTACTAGGCCTCTCTAGTTCAAAAGTTTACCCTTGGTCAAAAATCTAATCAACTTAGTCAAACTTGGACTAGGTTTAGCCAACAACAAATCTAACCAACTCCTATATTTATATACCATATTATACTAAGCTAGCTAGTATATAGGACAAGGCCTATATAGGATACCTATAACCCAAAAGTATATATATACATATCTATATAACCCTTCCACAATCTAACATCAGCTACTCAAACTCAAACAGTTAGATTCTAATCCACTAACACTAGGATACCATATCAACATTGGTCATATTGGTATCCCAATACCAATACCTTGGTTGGAATCTAATACCTTAACTTGGGTAAACCTATACCTTATCTTGGTATCTTGATACCATACCTTGGTCATAAGGTAAACTAATCATTTACCTTAAAGGTAATGGTAATTTATATTTACCTTAAGATACTAACTTGGTATCATGAGTGTGAGCACCCTGAATTTTGGGTTGATTTTTTTAATTTTCTGATTGAATTATTTTAATAAATATTTCATTTTGATTATTTTTATCCTTGAATGTACTTTTCGTGTCTTTGATATTTGGAGTGTCAGGGATGTTCATCTCTGGAAACCTTCTTCATGAGTTTTGTAGTGGACAAGATTACCTTCATATTGGTATATAATGTCCCACTCAAACTTGTTCCCTTGTACTCTTTCTATTTTGCACAACTTCGGGTCAATTTAGACCATTTTATCATTAATTAATTTCCTACTCTTTTCCTTGATCATCATAAGCACGTTGCCGTGACTTTTAATTTGGGAGCACAAGACCAGTCGTTTTCTCAAAACCAACTCCTAATGCATGATCTACTTGAGACACCCTACACCCATGACCTTCGTGTCCTACTCAGACACACCATCTTGTACTTTATTTGCTTTGTACAACTTTCCTGACCCGTGACCCGATTTAATTCATCCTACGGTGTCACATTTATTTCCAACTTGAATTGTGGATACCCTGTCGACCCAAACCTGTCAACCCCAAATATGGACACGGCCCACATGAAGCCTACTACCCGTATGATACTTGTGTCCCATTTATTTGAGCCCTCACATGCTACTTATTTACCCATGATCATAAATACCTAAAAATAATTCATTTATTGTACCCAGTCTGTTTTGACCCGGCACGGCTCAACCAAACCCTGTCCAAGCTTCATGTTACCCTCCCTCATGACACCCTCACTCTCATTGCCTTTAAAAAATATATTAAATACCTAGTCTACCATTCAAAATATTCAAGAATAACCCCCTTGATTTAAATCCCTAAGAAATGATCTATTCCTATATTTAATCCCAATCCTTCATTCTACCCATATGCAATCCCAACCCCACATCCTTACAGCACTCACTCCCACACCCTTGGCCAGCCCTAGTTTTTAGAGAATCACTTTTCTCTCTCTCTACCCCTCTCATTTTCCTCACTTTCTCTCTCTCTTTCTTAATAATTCACTCACAGCACATTCCTTTTCCTCCCTGGCCAAGCGCCGCCGCCAGCAACCCCAGCTCCTCCCTTCCCGAGCTCCTCCTCCATCCCGAGCCTCCTCCATCCTCCTCCTTTTGTGCACTACAACACCAATCACCACCACCACTTCAACTACCTCCACCCGAGCCTCCTACCTTCTCCTTCCCCTCGCCGCAGCATGGCCGACCTCCTCCGAGCCCCTGGCTGTACCGCCACGCCACCACCAGCGCGGCAATGGCAGCAAGCAGTAGCAGCTACTGCTGTAATAGCAGCAACCAGCAATGGCAGCCGCCAGCAGGCCGTACGGTTCAAGCGCCGCCACCTGCCGCGTACCGCCGTGGCCGGGCCCCCCTAGCTGGGTGAACTCCGGTGACCTACCCGGGTGCGTCGCTTTCCTCCCCGATGCGATACATAGCCGATTCATGCGTTTGGCACGGAATCCCGTCGGCGCGAGCTCGAAAATGAACTCAGAATCGCGTCTCAAAGCAGCAACTTCGCACACATTTTTTGAGGAATCCGACCATTGGATCGATAATTTCTTTGCTCCGTCACAATCTCGGTATATCCATCTTCACTCTCCTCAAGTTTTGTCCGTTGATTTTATTATTTGATACATCAAAACCGGCCGCCAAGTTGACCTTTTAAATTGTATAATTTTTGGACAGTTTTGCGGAGCCAACTTCATCGGCTCGTACCTCCTCCACCGCAGCTCCGTTTGGCGTGCTACTAGTTCCTATGCACAGTTGGGATAACACTCTTCCTACCCCTCCAGTTTCCTTTCATTGTGAGCTTGTTTGATTGGTTGAATTTGACGCCAAAGTTAGTCGTTCGAATTCGTAATTTTCAACTTGTAAAATTCTATTTTTGAACTTGGGACTCCAGATTTCATTTTCGACACCACCAGTAGACTCGTGGCATCGTTCTGGCATGGATTCATATATAATTTGTTAGATTTGGAGGACGTGGGCCCTAGCACGCATTTCGGTACAAAGTGGGCCCCACAGTCCTGGTCAACGGGTCATTTTGAGATCGGCTCAACGGAATCCAATTCTGGATATACCATTGGGTTCGTATCGTCATTCTGGACTCGTTGACATATAATTTGCTGAGTTTTGAGAACATTGGCTCCGGCACGCATTTTCGTACAAACCGAAATTTTAATGTTCTGGTCAACGGACCAAATTGAGATCGGGTCAACGGAATCCAATTCTGGATATACCGTTTGGGTTCGTATCGCCATTTTGGACTCGTGGACATATAATTTGTTATATTTTGTAGACTTATTTTCTTGCATATTTTCGGTACAAAACGGCTCCGACACGGATACCGTTTTTGACCCAAAATTACCTTTTTGCCCTTGTGTCCAAACTGGACCGGTGGATAGGCTATCCTAGCTAATTTGACCATTCTGGACATGTTGGCGATATTTAATTCATCATCCGACAATGTTTGTAGATACTTTCTCTGTCACTCCCCGTTTCCGGAATGCGTATTTTTATACGTGTACCGCTTGCCCGAATTTATTTAGTATCTGTCATGCATTTATTTTGTATTTAATTCTTTTAATTTCATGCTAATTATTTTTCTGTATTTTATTTTTTGTTTTTTCTTGGCTCTTGGTTCATTTCGGTTCATGGTAAACCAACTTGGTTTGGTCTGGTTCAACATGGAAAGGAATGGATGGCTTGGATTTGGTGGAGAGAATGAATGGTGGAGATCCACTTGACCTTGATATAAAACTTCTTCTTTCATTCTCTCTCTTCATTCATTCACATTTACTCCTCCACCAAACCCTAACCCACTTGTGAGAGACAAGTACATCTTGCACATCATGGAGGATTTCATGCATCCTCATTTATTTTTAGTCCATTGTGTTTGTCTCTTCTTTCTCTACATGTTTAGGTCTTGTAGTTTTTGTTTTCCATGGTTAGTTTTGTGTAGATCTAAGTTTTTCTTCTTTTTGGTTTTCTTAGGTTTTGATCTATCAAACTTTATCATTTCCATGTTTTGATTGTTCTATGTTGTAGAGAATTCAATTCTACCCAATTTTGGCTTTTGAAAAGTTAGATTTCGACTTGATTTGAGGAAGTTATGGCCAAAACAATTTTGGTCAAACTTCTATGTTCATCTGTCCTGATTCTGGCAGGGACGATGAATAGTGTCTGGCCGCATAAGCATTTTTGAGCCGCATAAGCTTTCCTGGCCGCATGAGCATTTTTGTGCCGCATAAGCATTTCTGGCCGCATAAGCATTTTTGAGCCGCATAAGCTTTCCTGGCCGCATGAGCATTTTTGAGCCGCATAAGCTTTTCTGGCCGCATGAGCATTTTGAGCCGCATAAGCATTTCTGGCCGCATGAGCATTTTTGAGCCGCATAAGCTTTTCTGGCCGCATGAGCATTTTTGAGCCGCATGAGCATTTTCTGGCCGCATGAGCACTTTTGAGCCGCATAAGCATTTTTGAGCCGTATAAGCATTTCTGGCCGCATGAGGCTGATTTTGGCTGATTTTGATTGTTTGATGCTCTTTTTGACTATTTTCTGCCCTGAATTTCTTCTAGCTTCCAACATGAAAGTTGTAGATCTTTTCCTTGGCTTCAAGAATATGTTACCAACTATTTTATACAAGTTTTCTCCTATTCTTGATATAGAACTTTTGATTACCATGCCTTGTCACGAATTGACAATGATTGTTATCCTGACTTAATATTGATCATGCATTCCTACGTCTGGAACTAAGAGGCTGGCTAGTCGTCTTATTGATCTGAATGGGACACGTTCATGTGTGAACCATTGAGAACGACTGGCTGATCCCGTTCATTGACAATGTACCCGTGCTGATTTCCAATTTATAATTATGTACATGAATTTACATAATATTGAGTAGGTGCTATGGCACTGATAATTAATTTCGTATTACAAAAGCAGCACGTGTATCCTACTGTCAAAACATGATTATTCCGTGGATAGGTTTGATTGTTGCATTACGCTATGCAGGACCTACAACCTAACCGCACTGGCATCGTTGTAGAGTTATGCACATCGTACCTTGTACGAAAGTACTCATACGAAATACTCATGATCCACGGCATGAGATTTCAATTAACATAGGGCCAACTAAGCTAAATAAAATAATTACTGCATGGAGAGAATAGATTTCCGAGTTCTTACATGACGGCCGTCCTTGGGACAAATAGTGTCCTGACACGCCGGCTGGTTCCCACGAAAACTGCATATCTACCACACGGGCAGGAAGTGGTATCCGGTTTACATTTTTTGATCGACGAGCGTCCCGTTGGGACTCGTTTCCCCGCATGACGCAACTGATTATTGGATCGACCAGCCTTGTTTGTCTATAGTAAGAACTGAGAAATTTCCTAATGCATGGTTCCAGGATAACTTGGAGCTCACTAGTAGTAAGCCGTAATAATTGCCTGGCCACTTAAACTGATTTGATTGTGGGTTGTATCCTACTTTGCCAACTATTAAGGTAAGCTGAACGTCCTGACATGATGGGCCAACTTATGTCCTTGTTTGGTTGGGGAGTTGGTTCGGAGTGTCAAAACACTAGACGTACCTTAGTAAGAGGTAAAGATCTATTTATCTTATTTATATCCTTAACTCTTATTACTGGTTTTAATCTTTCATATCGTGCTTCCTTTGTGGTGCTTGCTATTGGAGGTCTAACCTCTCTGGTTTTGCATGGCCATATCTAGAGCCAGCTCCCGAGGACTCAACTTACTTCTACCCTCAAGATGATCAATACTAGAAGGATGACCGCAAGAGGCCACGAGTGGGTTCCTTGACTCCCTACTCGTCCTGTTCTTTACTTTACTTTTGCCGTTTTGGCACCGACCTGTTAGTCGGACTGTCTAGCACTTGCTTTTACATAATTGTAATTAATTCAGACTGTAGCTGATAGCGAGTGTGTATACCTTATCATATCATCTGGCTATGTTTTATAAAGCCAGATCTCAAGACCATTTTGACCGAGCGTTTAGGACGCCTTACTGCTTTATCATATATGCTCTTTATTTACGGCTTCTTGATTCATTGATTGAGACAATAGATGTCATGTGACCCTAGCGAGACTTGTATATAGTATGCACCCCCTTGTCTAGTTTACAGCATTGATCGTATTATTCGGTATTTTTTCTACCCGTAATACGTAGCTGGCCAAGTCCGTCCCCGTCCCCCGGTATTTCGAGTCTGGGGCGTGACAAGGTTTTAGTGGTGGCCCATGCAGGTCTGTTTTCAGACTTGTGGGGTGCTTTTATTTTATAGGAGGTCTCAATCACACATGATTCTTCCTTTGATCTCATGATTCGTTGCTCTCGATCCCATCTTGGCACCCCGGTACCCCTTGACTTCGTTGATCTTTCCTGTCCGGTCGTTTGATTGTTCTCTTGTCCCTTGTATTAGGGGCTCCTCGTCCGCGTCAGAACAGCAACAACCAGAGCAGCAGGACCATGTTGGTCAGCAGCAAGGGCCAGTGCTTCCCCAATAGCACGTCCAAGCAGAGGTGATAGTAGAGCCAGCCGTTGGGCCGCAATATCCGGAGGTTCCGATCTCACCGATGATTCCGCCCACTCCGGGGGCAGTAGATACACCAGCCCTCCTAGAGATCATCAGAGGAATGATGGCCACGCAGCAACATCAGATGTTGGTCCAGCAATAGATGCATACCCAGCAACAAGAGCAGAATGTGTTACTTAATCAAGGCTTGCAGACGGCATTAGAAAGAGGAGTGAGGACTGATTCAGGAGCGTCGACCCGATTCTGTAAGTACAACCCTCGACGTTTCGAAGGTACAGAAGATGCTATCACAGCAGATGCATGGCTCAAGGATATTGAGGCCATTTTGAAGGCGCCAAAGTTCCAGCGGAGGAGCAAGTGGACCAAGTAAAGTTGTTACTCCAGGATCTTGCCCGTGATTGGTGGGAATCAGAGGAAGTAGGTGCCAGGCGTCCTATTGCATGGGATGATTTTTCTACCAGATTCAAGACCAAGTACTATGGAGTGGTAGCTCAATTCGAGCTACAACAGAAGTTCATCAGCCTCAAGCAGGCTGGGAAGACCGTGGATGCTTATGCAGCGGAGTTCTGCAGATTGAGTAGGTTTGCCCCGGAGATGGTAGCCACGGAGAGCCAGAGGGCCATGAGGTTTCAACAAGGGTTTCATCTTGAACTCTTGCAACTGATAGAGGGGCATAACTACCAGACTTTTGATGAGGTACTGACGGCGGCCTGGAGGCATGAGATCACTATCCAGAGGATGGCGATTAGGGCTGGGGGCCAGAAGAGGTCTCACAACCAGATGGAAGGAGGAGGGGGAGCAGCATCCCAATCGACAGCACCGTCCCCTGGCGTCCGCATTCATGATGTGGCGGTGCGAGGGCCAGCACCACCAGCCCGACAGCAACAGCAGCAGAGGAAGAATCAGCAGCCACCCGCGGGTTGCACTTATTGTGGGAAGGCAGAACACACTAAAAATATATGTCGGGCATTTAATGGGTTATGCTTGGTATATGGGAGTCCGGATCACCGGGTTCCCACTTGCCCCATGAGTTCGAGACCAGGAGGGCCAGTGCAACCATTTCCTGTCCTGCCAGCACCAGGGCCAGGCCAGTATCGAGGGCCAGCGGTAGCAGTAAAACCGTTGGCTCAACGCCCGTTATTGACACAAGCTCAGATGTTTCGGCAGCAGGGACCGCCGATATAGCAGCAACACCAGAGACCACCCCAGCATCATCGAGGCAAGGGCCAGCAGCAACACCAGGTAGGGCCGCAGCAGGGAAATCATTATGGAGGCCAAGGGCAGGCGTTCAATCTGTCCTTAGAGGAGGCATTGGCATCGGAGAACGTTGTGGCAGGTGACGTTCTCGTCTCCTCATCTCCCGTAGTAGCATTGTTTGATTCAGGAGCATCACATTCATTTATATCTACACGATTTGCAATACGACTAGGATTGGAATTTGAGGCATTGCCAGAGAGGTTGAATATACTCACTGGTAATGGGCTTGTAGGAGTTAGTAGGATTATTCTAGCATGTAGAGTCGTAGTGTGCGGGCGTTCCTTACCCGCTAGGTTGATAGAATTTCCTATAGGAAATTTTGATGTTATCTTGGGCATGGACTGGCTGAAAGACAGTCATGCTACAATAGATTGCCATAGAGGGAGCGTATCTTTTGATATTCCAGGCATAGGACAGTTCGCTTTGGTCAGGCCGGGAACAGAACAGTTGGCAGGCGGAGTCGTAGCAGCATTGGAAGGAGTTCAAGTCCCGAGGGTAGTGGGAGAGTTTCTTGATGTATTTTCGGAAGAACTACCAGGTTTACCCCCGAAGAGAGATGTCGAGTTCAGTATAGAATTGGTGCCAGGGACCGAACCGATGTCGGATCGAGTTTACAGAAAAATGCCAGATTCAGAGCAGGCCAAGGTGTACCAGCATATAGAAGAATTGAAGGCGAAGAAGTTCATTCGGGACAGTGAATCACCATGGGGAGCACTAGTGGTACTTGTAGGGAAGAAGGATGGGTCATCCCGATTGTGTATTGACTATAGAAAACTCAATGCGGCAACAGTAAAGAACAAGTACCCACTACCGAGGATCGACGACTTGTTTGATCAGTTGAGCAGAGCCAGAGTATTTTCCAAGATAGATCTTCGGTCAGAATATTATCAAGTTAGAGTTCGGGAGGAGGATATTCCCAAGATAGCATTCAGGTCGAAGTACGGGCATTACGAATTTTTAGTTACGCCGTTTGGATTGACCAATGCTCCAGTAATATTTATGGATTTGATGAACCGTATTTTTAAGCCATACTTGGATTAATTTGTCGTTGTATTCCTCGACGACATTCTCGTTTACTCAGCCAGCGAAGAAGAGCATGAAGGTCACCTCAGGAAGGTATTACAAGTTTTGAGAGAAAACCAATTGTACGCCAAGCTCAGTAAATGTGAGTTTTGGTCGGATCGAATTTCATTCCTGGGGCATATCATATCAGGGGCAGGAGTATCAGTGGATCCTAAGAAAGTGGTGGCCGTGGAAGGTTGGCCAGTACCTAAGACAGTAGCAGATGTGCAGAGTTTCTTGGGATTGGCAGGATATTACCGAAGGTTCGTGTCAGATTTTACAAGAATTTCAGCACCCATGACCCGTTTGACACGCAAGGATGTGTCATTTGTCTGGTCGGCAGAGTGCCAGACATCCTTTGAGAGTTTGAAGCAAAAATTGATCTCGACACCCATACTTACATTGCCCGTTGGACCCGGAGGTTTTACTGTATATTGTGATGCGTCAGATAAGGGACTTGGATGTGTTCTCATACAACATGGGAAGGTGATAGCGTATGCATCTAGGCAACTTCGGGACCACGAGAAGAATTATCCGACTCATAATTTGGAGTTGGCGGCCGTAGTATTTTCCTTGAAGCTTTGAAGGCATTACCTGTACGGCGATCGAGTAGATATATTCACCGACCACAAGAGCTTAAAGTATATTTTTACTCAGAAGGAGCTGAATATGAGACAGAGGAGATGGTTGGAATTGATCAAGGATTACGAAGTAGAACTTCAGTATCACCCAGGCAAGGCTAATGTAGTAGCAGATGCCCTCAGTAGAAGGGGCAGTGCATTCATGTTGACATCATAGAAGCAGATTTTAGAGGATCTTATAGAGATGGGCATTGAGGTTATACTTCCTGGAGATGTAGGGATCTTGGCTAGTCTACAAGTTCAATCTGACTTGGTAGACAGGATCAAGGTAGCTCAGACACAGGACCCAAGGATTCAGAAGCTCAGGACAGAATGTGAGTCAGGACTCCGGAAGGAGATAAGAATTCATGAGGATGGAACACTTAGGTATGGATCGCGTCTATGTGTGCCTAGTGGATATATCAGACAGGAGGTTATGGCAGAGGCCCATAGTTCTCAGTATTCTATTTACCCGGGAGGTACCAAAATATACAGGGATATTAAACAACATTTTTGGTGGAACAGAATGAAGAGAGAGATAGCTAGATTCGTCTCCCATTGCTTGATATGTCAGCAAGTGAAGGCAGAGCAGCAGAGGCCAGCAGGATTATTGCAGCCACTTCCTATCCCGGAATGGAAGTGGAAGCACATCACAATGGACTTTGTGACTGGATTACCGAGGTCACCTAGTGGTAAGGATGCCATCTGGGTTATAGTGGATCGACTTACAAAGGTAACACATTTTCTTCCCTTCAGAGTAGGGCAGACTACAGAAAAGCTAGCAGAGATGTACATACAGCAGATCGTCAGGCAACATGGAGTTCTTGTCAGTATTGTGTCAGATAGAGATACCCGTTTTACGTCGCATTTTGGAAGAGTTTACATCAGAGCCTAGGTACCAAGTTAAGGTTCAGTACGGCTTACCACCCACAGACGGACGGACATTCAGAAAGGACCATTCAGACCTTAGAAGATATGTTACGAGCCTGCACTTTAGATTTTGGAGGATCCTGGGAGAGTCACCTGTACTTAGTAGAATTTTTATATAATAATAGTTACCAGGCCAGTATTCAAATGGCTTCGTTCGAGGCACTGTACGGTAAGAAGTGTAGATCGTCGTTGGCATGGGATGATATTGGGAAAGGAAAATGTTGGGACCAGAGATGATTGTTCAGACAGTTGAAGTTGTTAAGGAAATTAGAGAGCGACTTCGAGTTGCACAGGATCGGCATCGTCATTGGGCAGACCAGCATCGCAGGCCGTTAGAATTTTTTGTTGGGGAACACATATTCTTGCGGATTTTGCCTACCCGAGGAGTCATTAGATTTGGTGTTCACGGGAAGTTGAGTCCGCGATACATGGGTCCATTTGTTATCCTTGATAGGGTAGACGATGTTGCTTATCATTTATCCCTTCCGCCTTCGATAAGAGAGGTGCATGATGTATTTTACGTATCTCAGTTACGTAGGTATGTATCGGACCCAAGTCATATCTTCGATCATTCTGAGTTGGTTGTGGGTACCAACCTGTCTTATGAGGAGCAGCCTGTGTCCATTTTGGACCTAAGGGAGAAGATACTCAAGAACCGAACAATTAACCTTGTTCGTGTTGCTTGGGGCCATCACTCCTTAGGAGAGTCAACGTGGGAGCGGGAGGATGATATCCGATCGCGGTACCCGCACTTGTTTGAGTCACAAAGTATATTTTATTTCCATATGCCTTGACTGTCTTGATTCCACATGCATATCCCCATATGATTAGTAGCTTGGTTTCATGGATTGATAGTATAGTTGCAGATTAGTGGTTGATTGGTATCATAGGGTGATTGATTGCTCGCTGTATTGCTTGTGCCTGGCCCTGATATTTCTAACCTGCTTGGATTTGAAATTTCGAGGACGAAATTTATCTAAGGTGGGTAGAGATGTCACTCCCCGTTCCCGGAATGCGTATTTTTATACGTGTACCGCTTGCCCGAATTTATTTAGTATCTGTCATGCATTTATTTTGTATTTAATTCTTTTAATTTTATGCTAATTATTTTTCTGTATTTTATTTTCTGCTTTTTCTTTGCTCTTGGTTTATTTTGGTTCATGGTAAACCAACTTGGTTTGGTTTGGTTCAACATGGAAAGGAATGGATGGCTTGGATTTGGTGGAGAGAATGAGTGGTGGAGATCCACTTGACCTTGATATAAAACTTCTTCTTTCATTCTCTCTCTTCATTCATTCATATTTACTCCTCCACCAAACCCTAACCCACTTGTGAGAGGCAAGTACATCTTGCACATCATGGAGGATTTCATGCATCTTCATTTATTTTTAGTCCATTGTGTTTGTCTCTTCTTTCTCTACATGTTTAGGTCTTGTAGTTTTTGTTTTCCATGGTTAGTTTTGTGTAGATCTAAGTTTTTCTCCTTTTCGGTTTTCTTAGGTTTTGATCTATCAAACTTCATCATTTCCATGTTTTGATTGTTCTATGTTGTAGAGAATTCAATTCTACCCAATTTTGACTTTTGAAAAGTTAGATTTCGACTTGATTTGAGGAAGTTATGGCCAAAACAATTTTGGTCAAACTTCTATGTTCATCTGTCCTGATTCTGGCAGGGACAATGAATAGTGTCTGGCCGCATAAGCATTTTTGAGCCGCATAAGCTTTCCTGGCCGCATGAGCATTTTTGTGCCGCATAAGCATTTCTGGCCGCATAATCATTTTTGAGCCGCATAAGCTTTCCTGGCCGCATGAGCATTTTTGAGCCGCATAAGCTTTTCTGGCCGCATGAGCATTTTGAGCCGCATAAGCATTTCTGGCCGCATGAGCATTTTTGAGCCGCATAAGCTTTTCTGACCGCATGAGCATTTTTGAGCCGCATGAGCATTTTCTGGCCGCTTGAGCACTTTTGAGCCGCATAAGCATTTTTGAGCAGCATAAGCATTTCTGGCCGCATGAGGCTGATTTTGGCTGATTTTGATTGTTTGATGCTCTTTTTGACTATTTTCTGGCCCGAATTTCTCCTAGCTTCCAACATGAAAGTTGTAGATCTTTTCCTTGGCTTCAAGAATATGTTACCAACTATTTTATGCAAGTTTTCTCCTATTCTTGATATAGAACTTTTGACTACCATGCCTTGTCATGAATTGATAATGATTGTTATCCTGACTTAATATTGATCATGCGTTCCTACGTCTGGAACTAAGAGACTGGCTACTCGTCTTATTGAACTGAATGGGACACGTTCATGTATGAACCATTGAGAACGACTGGCTGATCCCGATCATTGACAATATACCCGTGCTGATTTCCAATTTATAATTATGTACATGAATTTACATAATATTGAGTAGGTGCTATGGCACTGATAATTAATTTCGTATTACAAAAGTAGCACGTGTATCCTACTGTCAAGGCATGATTATTCCGTGGATAGGTTTGATTGTTGCATTACGCTATGCAGGACCTACAACCTAACCGCACTGGCATCGTTGTAGAGTTACGCACATCGTACCTTGTACGAAAGTACTCATACGAAATACTCATGATCTACGGCATGAGATTTCAATTAACATATGGCCAACTAAGCTAAATAAAATAATTACTGCATGGAGAGAATGGATTTCCGAGTTCTTACATGACGGCCGTCCTTGGGACAAATAGTGTCCCGACACGCCGGCTGGTTCCCACGGATACTGCATATCTACAACACGGGCAGGGAGTGGTATCCGGTTTACTTTTTTCGATCGACGAGCGTCCCGTTGGGACTCGTTTCCCCGCATGGCGCAACTGATTATTGGATCGACCAGCCTTGTTTGTCTATAGTAAGAACTGAGAAATTCCCTAATGCATGGTTCCAGGGTAACTTGGAGCTCACTAGTAGTAAGCCGTAATAATTGCCTGGCCGCTTAAACTGATTTGATTGTGGGTTGTATCCTACTTTGCCAACTATTAAGGTAAGCTGAACGTCCTGACATGACGGGCCAACTTCTGTCCTTGTTTGGTTGGGGAGTTGGTTCGGAGTGTCAAGACGCTAGGCGTACCTTAGTAAGAGGCAAAGATCTATTTATCTTATTTATATCCTTAACTCTTATTACTGGTTTTAATCTTTCATGTCGTGCTTCCTTTGTGGTGCTTGCTATTGGAGGTCTAACCTCTCTGGTTTTGCATGGCCAGATCTAGAGCCAGCTCCCGAGGACTCAACTTACTTCTACCCTCAAGATGGTCAATACTAGAAGGATGACCGCAGGAGGCCACGAGTGGGTTCCTTGACTCCCTACTCGTCTTGTTCTTTACTTTACTTTTGCCGTTTTGGCACCGACCTGTTAGTCGGACTGTCTAGCACTTGCTTTTACATAATTGTAATTAATTCAGACTGCAGCTGATAGCGATTGTGTATACCTTATCATATCATCTGGCTATGTTTTGTAAAGCCAGATCTCAAGAACATTTTGACCGAGCGTTTGGGACGCCTTACTGCTTTATCATATATGCTCTTTATTTACTGCTTCTTGATTCATTGATTGAGACAATAGATGTCATGTGACCCTAGCGAGACTTGTATATAGTATGCACCCCCTTGTCTAGTTTACAATATTGATCGTATTATTCGGTATTTCTTCTACCCGTAATACGTAGCTGGCCAAGTCCGTCCCCGTCCTCCGGTATTTCGGGTCTGGGGCGTGACATTCTCTATGTATCACCTTTTATTATAATTAATTCTTATAATGTTCGTATTTCGGGACTAGTACGACGAAACTGAGATCGGTCGATTCCAGTGATCTCACATCGCTGAAATTGACAAGATGAACACGTGGATCACTATAATAAGATTATTAACCTTACCGTTGATCATCTTATCTCGATTTGCGTGTCGTAAGTTTCGATGTACGAATAACGAAGTACAACTTTATATCTTTAATAATTAGACTAGAATTGACTCTGCTCGACCTAGTTTGACCTAGTTGACTAGATTGTTGACCAGAGTTGACAAAGAGTTGACTTGACTTAGAAGAGCCTAGAATAATATAGATTGCTTGTAAAAGTTCATTTATTCCAACTTGAACACCTTGTAACATGTATTGCTCTAAATAGGACTCTGTGGCTTCAATTTAGACCTCTATATCTATCAGCTGTTCAGGTTCTCAGGTGAGTACATTCTCTGATTATTTCATATCTTGTTTAGGATTATATTCCTGCTTTAGATTACTTTACTTCATGCTGACACGTTGGTATCACGGATTAGTACTATATGGATCCCTTCATGAGATGTTATCCCCCTCGGAAGCATCAGATACTCATGTCTCGTGTGTTTCACTTACATCATGTATCTCATGCTTCTATTATCATGAATCTTCATGTACCAGCTTGTGATTCCTGTACTCTCATGAATCACAGAGCCTTCACGAATCTATTCATGAATCACTCTTGAATCACCCTTTATGGGCCAGTAGTATAGTCATGAATCTTAACGTGACTTGAATGGATCCTTGTGTATTGATTGGGGATGGGGGAGTAGAAATGAACATGTGAATAATTCCAAAGTAGTATAGTCATGAATCACCTCTTCAGTATAGTCATGAATCACCCTCCAGATGTTCACATGTTTATCTTGTACTCTGAATCACTAGTCACTGATTAGTTCTCTATTATATTGTAGATATTTACTTACAGTCTCTCTCTTTCATATCATGTTGTTCTTTCAGTTTTATGTATCTTACTCTCTAGCATATTTATATTTTCTAACCTGTTATGATTTGCATGAGATGTATTATGCTCGCTCTTGTCCTGACTGGACCTGTTAAAAATTTTACAGAGGATGATGAGGAACCCTGTACCACTTACCATGGGACTACCCTAGGGGATTTTTGTGACCTGAATCTCCAGCAGGATCCCTTAGCACTGGATGACACACCATTAGTTTAGATTAGTAATTTTCAGTTGTATTTGTTCTTTGGATTACTGTATTTGAGATTTGGGATGTTTCTGGATTTGTGTTATCTTAGACACTTAGACTTCTATCCATTTGTATCTCTCTGTGGATTCTTTTATATCTATCTATCTTATCGTTCTCTACCTTAGATGTGATTGAGACTGTATTCTGTTTTGTAACCTCCATTCGGAGTGTATATTCTGTACAGGTCCCTTATATTGTTAGATGGTTGACCTAGGACAGCGTTCTACCGCCGACACTGCGACGTAGGCTGGACGTACCCACTTCTCGTGTCCTTACTCTAGGGTGCGGGTCGTGACAATGAGATACCAAGATACCCTTCAATTTTTTAATTAACTAACTATCTAATGTACTAACATAACATCTTAACTAATATCCAACATATAACCTATAGAGACTAACTTGCTAACATACCAATATCTAAAACTAACATAATTTACTAACATATCAATATCTAACATACTAGATATCTAACATCAAACTATCTAACAATATATCAAATATCTAACAAAATACTAACCTCAACTATCTAATTACTAACACTCATACTAACAAATATAACTTACACTAACATATAACAAACTCTAATATATCTAACCCTCTATTAACCAACATCTAACAAACATACTAACATATATAACTTACACTAACATATAACAACTCTAACATATCTAACCCTCTACTAACCAACATCTAACAAACATACTAACATATATTACCTAACAATAATATATATATATATATATATATATATATATACTCGATAACCTATGATACCTACATTCACTTAATATCCATACTACATAGGCTCATAGGTTACACAAAATGCCTATATCGTATAGTCACTCTTCTACTTAAAATCAATACTATACCAATTGGACATTCACTAAGTTCTAGGATTAAAGTATGTTGTAGCCCTTCGTATTAGCTTTCCAAAACTTCAAACGGATCGCATTCTCGTATTCGGAAGCTCCCGGAATCGTGAAAATACCGAAACGCTTTCGTCTTTCGTACAGCTGACACTCAAACAGTTCTACATAAAGTTCTAGAATATATTTGACCTATTAATATATATATTTGGAAAGCTAACTTCGATATAGTTCTTTTAAAAAAATGGAAGATTAATCGGAGTTCTAAGTTAAAATTTATGACATTTCTAATTTGTTATGGCTACTAAAAACGTGGATGAATATTATGACGAATTTGGGTTGTTTGGACAAAAGAAACACATCTCACTCTCCACACCACTCAAGACACACATCAAACCACACTCCCCTCTCCTCTAACACAAGCACACCACTAACAACGTATCCACATACATCTAAATATATGAAATATATCTAACATACCTATTATATATATACAAAATAGTCCATTATATAAAGAGACACTAAAATGACAAGTTGAGGCTAAAAATATGACATGTAGACTAAACCACTTAGATCTAACCATGGGTATCCAAATGAAACTCATTCTAACCATCCTAACTAACATCAATCCATTCTCTAGCATGTCTAAAACTGAAATTAAAATATAATTAAATCTATTAGACATTAAACCAAACACATGAGGTGTCCCAATTTGAGATCTAATAAGTAGAACACAAGACACAATTCTAACTTGCTCTAGAGAGCTCCAAATGGCCTCAAACTTGAATCTAAAGTGGGTACATGCATGGGATGGATCCTATGGATTCAAAACTAACTAATATGTATAGAAAATCAATTTAGAGGGTTGGTTTTACCTATTGGGAGTGAAATTCTAATGATACTCCCAAGGACACGGCTCCGACACGAAGATCTTCCAAAAAGGACACTCCTCCTTGCACTTTGCTCCAAATCTTTGTTAGCACCCTCCCTTGGTAGTATGAGAAGGTTGGATGGAAGTTTTGGTGGAGGGATGTAAGGATTTGGAGATCAAATCAAAGAAGGAAGCTCTCAATTTGGGGAAGAACACTTATGAAGGAAAATGGAGGCTTGATGGAATGAAATGAAAGGAAGGGAGGCTTAACTACATATAGTGGCTGCCATTAAACCCTATTTGGGCCTTGGAGGAAAGCCCAATAAGGCCTCAACTAGTCCTTTTGGTTAATTTTAAGTTAGCTTCAAGTTTGGAATCAAAAGGATTAAATTTAAGCCTCTAACTTAACCAATCTAACAAGTGGGATTAGTCTAAACTTACTAACTTAATTAGTAGGATTTGTGGGCCATGACTAACTAATCTTGGGGTCCCGTCTAGAGTCTAAGCAACCCGGGTCACTAACACAAGTCGGAATAAAACAAAACTCAAATCCGACTAAACAAATCCTGCAAAATCAATATTAAAAATAAAATTCCTAAAATATTAAAATATAGGCTAAATTATAACTTGATACCCTAAACTATTTCAATTTTTTAACTTAATACCCACAACTTTGATAGGTACTAACTTGATATCCTGAATTTTTTTGGAACACAATTGTCCCTCCCATCCACACACACAACAAACGCCCCTCCCTCCCGCCGGTGCTCCCCCCCCTCCGCCGATGACAACCCCCCTGCGAAGCTGCCCCGGTTAGCGGGGTCACCGTAGGGGGCATCCGCTCGCGCGAGGCGACGGGGCACGCTGCAGGAGGTAGGCGCGTGGGCGGGACGCGACGTGGGCTGGCCCGAAGCTGCGCGAGACGGCAGGGTCGCAGGCGGGTGAAGCAGCCGGAGGCAGGAGCACGAGGCTGCGGGGTCGGGGGTGCCGCACGTGGCGGCGGGGTGCGGGGGCGCGAGCTTCGTCGGAGGACGCGGGTGCGGGTGAGGGGGCAGTCGCGGAGGGGTAGGGCGGCCAGAGGGGAGGTGCTGCTGGAGAAGGAGGGGGAGAGGGTGTTGTGGGTTTGGAAGGGAGGGTTATTTTTGTCTTTTTTGAAATTTTGGGCATCAATATAAAATTATTATATAGTTGAGGGTATTAAGTTAGCACCTATCAAAGTAGAGGGTATCAAGTTGAACATTTTAGATAGTTAAGGGTATCAAATTGTAATTTAGCCTAAAATATAAAAAAATAACCAAAATCACAATACATCAATTTAAATATTATTAAAATAATCAAAAATTCACCAATTAATTAAAATTCTAAATAATTTAAAAGTCACAAAATAACCAAAATATCCTTAGCCTAAAAAGTTGTAATTAGTCATTTTAATCACATGGTTAGGTCCACATGGTCATGGTTAGTCTCTAGGCTCAACAGTTCTAGGGTTCACTAGCTAATACATCAAAATATAATTCACTAATTTTAAATAGTATTAAATTAATTAAAAATTCCCATAAATTATAAGTTCTATTTTTAAATAATAAACTTTTACAAAAGTTTAAAATTACCCTCATTTCATAAAAGTGGGTGGTTACAAGCGGCGCCACGGTGGCTGCTGCTGCCGGCCGGCCGACCGGACCCCTCCACCGTCGGCGGCCTCCCCTGGTGGCCGCAACCCCATCACCACCTCCAACATCACCATTATCATCTTTATCCCCATCACCAAAATCCAAACCCCCTCTTTCAAAAAAAGGGGGAAGGAAGATGAAGAAGAAGACGATGATGATGATGAAGAAATTGGAAGAAGAAGAAGGAGCAAGCCCTAATCCCCAATTTCAAATTCCTAATTTTCTAAGGCAAGCCCTCTCCCAACTCTTTTCATTTAATTCTATTTGCCTAATCACCATCTTCATTTAGAATCATTTCTTTCAAATATGGTTTCTTAGAATAGATATATGTCCTGAAGGTATGGTACGGACACGTGGACACGATTTATTAGGAAAAGTTGCTTAAAATTTTGAATATGGTAGGACACCGTCATAGAATTGAGTTGATAAGATTGGTGTCGAACATGTTTAAATATATGGCATGCTAATATTATATATATTTATATATATATATATATATATATATATATATATATATATATATATATATATATATATATATATATATATAACCTTTGTGAATGAATATTTTAAGTCTGATATATATATATATATATATATATATATATATATATATATATATATATATATATATATATATATATATATATATATATATATGTTAAATAGGAACTTGTAAAGTAAGTTGTTACAATCATTAATTATGAATAATGATGCGTACATATTTGTTATGTAAAGATAGAAAATATAAACTCATGTATTTAACATAGTATCATATGAATACAATAAATAATTTTGGGGGAGTTATACTAACTAGCCTTGTGTAGAGATTATTAGTAAATAAATTCAATAAATAAATATTGTCTGAAAACTTGTTTGGACATTTTTAGGGGTTCTTAAGGCTAGTACGAGGAATTTTCATAAAGCTAGAACACTAGGGATGTACTAGTAACTATAGAATAGGTCTCCATATTCCATACAAAACCATATTGTCCATTTTGGGTGATAAATTTGAACCTGTCTTTAGAAATTCAACATTAGACGAGTTTGGAATGTAATAATCGACTGCGTAGGTCAGGAAGGGTTTAGGTAAAATATACTATAATTCACGTCTTTAATTTTGAGACTGTATTGGTTCAATTTAGTTAAATATGACCTTAAAATTGAGTTGATATAGAAATTCAGCATTACAAAACCCTTATGATCATTCAGATATTAGACAATTTGAACCGAATTCCATCAAATTTTATCGTAGATGCCAAACTTTAAATATTCTATATTTATCCATATAGTTATAGATTCTATTGTTAAATTTATTAAATTTCTAAAAACTTTCAAAAAATTTCCAATGATCTGGGATCCTGGTGTCACTCCCGTTTTTCGTTATACGTATTTTTCAGCATACATATACGGATTTCTGACAATTGTCAGGTGGCCCGTATTTTTGACTTATCTTGCTTAGTTTAGCCTTGGTTTAATTTTGACTTGATTGGTTCAACTTGGTTCAACATGACTTGGCTTGGCTTAGTTTGGTTTATTTTGGGTTGAGATGAGAGGGGTTGCTATATAAGTCAACTCCTTCTCTCTCCTCCATTATTTGCATTTACTTCTTTATTTACTCCTTCCACCTACCAAGCCTAGGCAAGTGCAACTTGCTTCATGATGAATCTTAAGTTTTATTGTTCCATTCTCTTTCTTACTTGATTCTAAGCCTCTTTAGAACTTGACATTTTTGGATTTCATGGATAGATTCTTGTATATCTAAATTTGTAACTTTTTTGGTTGTTCTTGGTTTTGATCCCTAAAACTTGGTTATTTTTGATATCTAATGGTTCCATGTTGTAGGAAATTCAATTCTACCCAATTTTGGCTTTTGAACCGCTTGATTTTGACTTTGTATAAGAAAGTTATGTCATTTTCGAGTTCATGGGTTCCCCATACCTTTTGGTGCTGTCGGGACGATGAACAGTACCGCGCGCAGTGTCTTCGCTTCCGCGCATCAGCGCGTCGCGCTTGCGCGCAACGTGCACCGTGGGCAATTTTGCCCGCGTGCAATGCGCAACTTGCGCGCCGCGGGGCCGCGCACTTCTCTGTCGCGCGCCCGCGCGCCGTGCTTGCGCGCAACGTGCGCCGTGGGCGATTTTGCCCCCGTGCAATATGCAACTTGCATGCCGCACGCCCGCGCACTTCTCTGCCGCACGCCGCGCTTGCGCGCAACGTGCGCCGTGGACGATTTTGCCCGCGCGCAATGCGCAACTTGCGTGTCGCGTGCCCGCGTACTTCTCTACCGCGCGCCCGCCGCGCTTGCGCACAACGTACGCCGTGGGCGATTTTGCCCGCGTACAATGTGCAACTTGTGCGCCCACGCGTCCGCCCACTTCTCTGCCACGCGCCCGTGCGCCGTGCTTGTGCACAACGTGCGCCGTTGGCGATTTTGCCCGCGCAACTTGCGCGCAGCTCACTCCAAATGACCGTTTTTGCCCGTTCGGGCTATTTTGTAACTGAAATCTTGAAAAACTCAAAACATGAAAGTTGTAGATCTTTTTCTTGGCTTCAAGAATATGTTATTAGTTATTTTATGCAAGTTTCTCTTATTCATGATAATGTAAGGATAGAACACGATAGTGGCCTGTTAAGGCGCACTCTTAACAAGTATCAAGTAACATGATAATTCTGGATAGTGACCTGTCGTGGTGCACTCTTGACAAGTAACTTGACATGATAATTCTTGATGGTGGTCTGTTGTGATGCACTCTTGACTTGATAAAGTAACCTAACATGATAATCTCGATATGCCTTGCTAAGTAACTCTTGTCTTGACACCGTGGGTGTTTGTGCTTGTATAAGCTACATGTCTCGTCTTGCATCATGTCTAGGATATGAATTCCTAATTTCCACGGTCAGGGATTCATACTGAATCTGACTAGGATAATGACTAGAGTGATCAAGTAGTTCATGAAGAGGTTTTCCAGCTACAGGCAGTCCCGTTATCTGGGCGCTTTAATTAGACTTGTAGCCTGCCGTCGAGTAGGGCACAATTCCAGCACACTGTCATGTGTTGCACCTCTAAGTCACCTAATCCAACTCTCTCAACTTATGACCGGATAACCTGGATTAAGTCTGTACGGCTTGTGGCTGTCGGAACATCTCATTGCATCTTGCTAGTAACTAGGCTTGTGATAACCCTAGTTAGTTAAAGTATCAAGCCGTACTCTTTGTTTGGCCGTGAATGATGGATGGAGTCCTATCTTGTCTAGTCTTACCTAGATCCAGTACATAGCTACCTCAGGATATGCTTGTTTATGCTTTACCTTATCGATAATTGGTTAGAGACTAATTTCTGTTCAGGTGAAGGATTACAACCCCGATACTTCTTTGGTTTACGGGTTGTAACTTGGTTACCGGAATGGTCCTTTAGTCATCTTATCGTTTATCACCCTGTTTTCTCTAACTCATGTCTTTTGTTATCCTTTATGTATCATGTGCTAATATGTTGGATTTAGTTCTTAAGTAAAGCCTCCCTTGTGGCACTTGCTCTTTCCAGCTGGTTTTGTATGGCCAGATTTTGGAGTAGCTTCCGAGGATCTTCCTGTCTTCCAGCCAGATGGTGACCACTAGGCGCAACCCTGGCAACGAGTGGGTTCTTATTTTGCTCTCCCACTCCCTTGTAAAAATATTCTTTTGAGGCGTTTAGCCGCCGAGTAAGTGTTAGCTCGTTTGCAACTTTACTTACTGTTTTTCTACAGGCTGTAACATGATTGACAAATCCTAGGGTTGATCATGTATGACTGAAACTCTTGCTAGTCTTCACATTTTGTATGACTAGCTTCATGATCATCTGAATATGTAATGTTTGGGACGCCTTACTTTGTATGTCTGATGATCTAACATCTTGTAACATTTACTTACTTGCTTGAGATTGAGATACTAGGCTTGTTCATAAACATAAGAGACTGTTGGCTTGTAGATAAACCCTCATGCATCTAAACAGTCGTAACCGTATATCGAGGTAGATTATATTCAATGTACGTAGCTGGCTGTGTCTGTCTCCCGCTCTCCAGTATTCTGGTTCTGGGGCGTGACACGGTTTAAGTGGTGGCCCATACAGGTCTTGTAAATCAAGGTGTGTAGGGTTTTTACCGAATAGATGTCTCAATCAGCATTCACCCTTGATTTCTACTCGTGCTTCCTAATCTTCCTGAATCTTGGCCTGATAAGGTACTTTATCCTTGATCTATCTTGGTCCTTCCTTATTGTTCCTCATATTATTTTCTTCAGTGGCATGGTTCCTGGTCCTACCGATCAGCAAGGTGGAGCACCTCCAGTGGACCAGCAGCAACCTAGAGACCAAGTCCAGCACTCTGGAGCGGCCTCCCGAGTCATGCATTTCGGGGATCCAGAGCCCCCAGTTCAGCCAGTCCAGCCTGCTGAGCCTGATAATGGAACCCTGGTGGGTCTCATCAGAGAATTGCTTGCATCTCAAAATCGTCGGGGCGATGCCCTGCACCAGACAGTACAAGATGCCATGTGCAGAGTTGGTTACCACGGGAACAACGCGACCAACAACTTCAAGCGTCTGAACTCTCCCTTCTTTGACGGAAGTGAAGATGCTATTGCTGCTGATGCATGGTGTCACGACCCGCACCCACTGTTAGTGATACTCTAGTTAGAATACCACAACTTCAAGCGGTCATCCCAGGAATCTCTCAAAGTATCCTAACAGTGATTGAGTATCCACTCTCTCTAAGCCTATTCCTCAAATCCTATCGCAGGCTGTAGTGATACTCTAGTTCGAATACCACTACATAAACTCGACCTGCATGGGCCACCACTAAAAACGTGTCACGACCCGCACCCACTGTTAGGGTACGAGAACGTAACAACGTCCAGCCTACGCCGCAGTGTCGACGGTAGAACGCTGTCCTAGGTCAATCATCTAACAATATAAAAGTACCTGTACAGTTTATACTCTCCGAATGGAGGTGACATAAAAGATAACAATCTCAATCACATCTAGGGTAGAAGAATGAAAGACAGATAGATAGATAGTAACTCAAGAGAACAGTATCATAGATGAAATAAGTCCAAGTGTCTAGGATATCATAACATCAGAATGTCAACTCATAATACAATAAGTCTAAGAGTCTATATATCTCAACATCTCAAAATATAACTCAGAATGTGAGACAAAAGATAATACCGAAAGACTGTCTAGCTAAACTAGCCTAGACTACTGGGCAACATCCTCAGCTGCAGGTGGATCCTGCTGAGGGTCCTCAACACAAGTGTCATCTAGTCCTGCTCCATAATAAGTAGTCACCCATGCCTCGTCCTCATCCTCTGTAATATTTTCAACAGGTCCAGTCAGGACAGGAACGAGCACAATACATCTCACGCAGTTCATATCAGGTTAGAAAATACGATACAGGCAATAGAGTAAGATACAGGAAATGATGAAAGGAAATATACGCTGTAAAAGAGATAGCTGTAATAAAATATCTACTGTATATAGAGAACTGTAAGTGACTAGTGATGTAAAGCACAAGATAGGCATGTGAATGGCTCAGAATTTATACATAATTATACTACTGAGTTTGCACATGACTACTTTAGAATTATTCACATGTCCACTTCTACTCCCCCGTTTCCCCAATCAATACACAAGGATCTATACAAGTTACGTTATTATACATGATATCATATGGGGCCCATGAAAGGGTACACATGATAGTATACATGAGGGCTCAGTAAACATGAGAGTACATGATCACATGAGTGCACATGAATGATGGAAGCACAGGAGTACATGATGAAAGTGAAACACACGTAACATGAAGTACCCGATGCTCCCGAGGGGGATAACATCTCATGTAAAGATCCATATAGTACCAATCTGTGTTACCAACGTGACAGCATCAAGTAAAGTAATCTAGAGCGAGAAGTAAAGCCTGAACAAGTATGAAACGGTCAGAGAATGTACTCGCCTGATAACTGAATGTCTGAAGAGGATATACTGTCTGAGGAGAGGTGTATGGCTCCTAATCAGAGCAATACAAGTCACAATGTATCCACAATGGTAAAAATAAAGTATACAATGCATACTACATGATTCTAGGTCAATCTGGTCAAAAGTCAACTCTTGGTCAACTCTAAAGTCAAACTAGTCAAAGTTAGGTCAACACTAGTCAACTAGTTAGGGTTTTAGTCAAACTAGTCAAACTAGTTGTTTTAGGTCATTCCTAGTCATTTCTAGGTTAACTAGGTCACTTTTGACCTAAGGTTGACTTTGGTCAACCCTTAGTCAACAAGGGTCAACAAGTTGGGTTTTGGGCCATTAGGGCTAGCCCCAAGCCATAGGCTAATGATCTTGGCCATAGGCCATAGTCATAGGTTTCTATACAACCTATAACTAGAAGTTATACACACACATATATTGACCCATATGTCAAAATAGGAATACTATATACAATACAAACCCACATACATATATATATATATATATATATATATATATATATATATATATATATATATATATATATATATATATATATATATATATATATATATATATATATATTCCTATTTTGACATATGGGTCATATATATATATATATATATATATATATATATATATATATATATATATATATAATATCACTATATGAAAACTAATACAAATATATATATATTAATATATATATATATACCTATATATATATATAAACTCATATATAAACTATATATATATAGAGAGACATAGAGAGAGAGAGAGACAAAGGGTGAGAGACATAGAGACAGGACAGTGAAAGAGAGGGGGTGATAGAAGTCTGGACAGGGAGGGGGAAGTGGTTCCAGAAATCTGGAACCAAAGAGCCCCAAACACACACACACACAATAACATATATACATACTTATGTATATATATACAACTACACATATACACTACCAATTACTCCCAAATCTCACCCACACTCACATAAAATATATATATATATATATATATATATATATATATATATATATATATATATATATAAACTCATATATATACTATATATATAGAGAGAGACATAGAGAGAGAGACAAAGGGTGAGAGACATAGAGAGAGGACAGTGAAAGAGAGGGGGTGATAGAAGTCTGGACAGGAAGGGGGAAGTGGTTCCAGAAATCTGGAACCAAAGAGCCCCAAACACACACACACACACAATAACATATATACATACTTATGTATATATATACAACTACACATATACACTACCAATTACTCCCAAATCTCACCCACACTCACATATACATATATACTACATATATACATACTAAAATACACTAATACAATGTATAAAACATATCAAATTTGGGTTTGAAATCCATTTTCAAAAACTGGGAAATATCCCAAAAACAGGAAACAGTGCACTGTGCACTCGAACACTAGGTAACTCGATTTCTCACACGAAACCAAGCTATGGCTCGTAACTATGGGTTGGTAACTGGTGCCCCATACATACACTAGTGTCCTAGGTACCTGACACGACACCACGACACGGTTTCACGTGTCCAATCACACGAAATCATCACACGGGTAAGCACTGATACACGAACACAGTGCACAGCGTCGTGCACGTGTTCACGTGTCTCGTGGACACACCACGAGACACGACACGACTCGTGGTCACACATACGTGTAGCCCACATATAGGGCTACACGATGGACACTCAGATACGTGTCCACGACACTCGTGGACATAAAACGAACTCCGTATCAGTCGTGAAAATACGACTGATACATGCGTGTTTCGACAGCGTCGTGCACGTTGTCACACGCCTCGTGCTCGCGACACAGGACACGACGCACCACGTGCTCGTGTCCACGTGTACGCCACGTGTAGGGCTTCATGCCCGTGTCACTACGAGACACTCTAGTGTCGTGTCCACGCGACACGACACGCTCAAAGTCGTGCCCGCGTGCGTGTGTGCTGACAGCGCGTGTCCAGTGCGAGTGAGTTTTCTCACTCGACACGACACGACGCGACACGAGACTTTGGGGGCATGTTTGCAGACATTGCCCCCTTGTCTGTGTCAAGTTACACGTGTCCAAGTGGCCTGTGCTGTGCGCACAAAGTGTCGGGTAGCAGGGCATGCACGAGGGTCTCGTGCAGTGGGTTCGTGTCCAATTTGGACACGGACACAGCACGAAAATGTGCTAAGTCTAGGTGTTTTGTGATCAGCAAGTCTAGGGCTACTAGGTTATGTAATTTGTTTTACATAAACACAAAAACAGATTCTTTGTGGCATTTCATCAAACAAGGGTTCTTAGTCTAGGATACGTGTCCGATACGGACACCAAACCAACTCAAACTTTTACCAAATTTGTTCTACAGTACCCTAGTACCTAGATGCATGCAAATATGAAGAGAAAACACAAAATTAACAAAGTTTATGGGCATTTACCTATTTGTGCAAATCTAATGAAAATTAAAGAAGAGAGGGGTGTGTATCCTTCAACTTTGTGATGCCAAAAGCTTCCAAATCCTTAATAGCAGGTCCTAACTAGTACCCTCTAGTGTAGGAGAGTCCAATACAAGAAACTAGAGGTGATTTGGATCAAAATTGCTCAAGTTGTGTAGGTTTGAAGAAATTGGAATTTCTAGGAATTAAATTCATGTAAATTATTCATGAATTAATACAAGGGTTTATATAGAAGTGTGGGCTGCCAAGGGGGGTGCCCTTGGCCGGCCATGGCATGGGGGGGTGTCCTAGCCCTTCCTTTATGTCTAAGGCTTGGACTTTGGGTAAAGGGTCTTGATATTTGGAGTGGTTTAAGGAAAATATCCTTAAAGGTAAATTAGATATTTATCTCACTTTATCCCATGACCAAATATCTATCCTATAGCTTCTAGGTTAGTAACTAACCTCTAGATTAGGCTAAACTTGGTTAGGGGCTCTCATGACACTTAACAATAATTAAACAATAATAAAAACACACAAATCCAAATAATTCCAAATAATTCCTAGAAAATTACCAAAATACCCTTTAGGCTAAAAATCACTAATTTGGTGTTCTAAGCCTATGGCTAAGCTCTCATGGTCATGGCAACTTCTAGGTTAGAGAAAACTAGGGTTTACACTAAGTTATACTAACCAAAATCACAAAGTCATAAGTCATGACTTAGCATGACTTTAGAAATGGTTTAACTTAACTAAAATTATCAGAAAATCATACCATGACTAAAATATCACTAATAAATAATAAAATAATAAATTTTCAAAATTACCCCAATTTCAGAAAACTGGGTGTTACACATGGCTTCAGGACACAGAGGTTAACCCGGAAGCAGCTAGGATTCCTGAGGGAGAGAAGGTGGCCGTTGTACGCCTGCAGTTACTAGACCTAGCTCGCAGCTGGTGGGCGATGCTAGCAGTTGGATTATCGACGCTTGTCTCATGGGCGGTATTCAGCAACAAGTTCCAGACCAAGTACTTCCATGCAGTAGCTCGGTATGATCTTTAGACGAAATTCACCAATCTTAAACAGATGGACAGGACGGTCGATGGATATGCGGCCGACTTTTTTAGACTCAGTCGGTTTGCTCATACCTTTGTGGCAACCGAATTGGATCGAGCCCAGCGATTCCAGCAGGTGCTCCACCTAGATATTATCATATCAGTGGAGCAGTTTGAGCACCAGATGTTTGATGCCGTCTTGCGAGCAACGAAGAGGCATGAGTATACTTCTTAGAGGATTGTAGATAGAAGCAGAGGACGAAAGAGGTCTCATGGGCAGATGTCCCAGTCATCAGCACCAGCCCCGACAGCTAGGGCTTCAACAATTTGAGCTCCTAGGAGGGCGACCACAGTTTCGTCGGTTTAACACTCGACACTGACGTATCCTCAGCAGCAGAAGCAGAAGCAGTCTTCCGCAATAGGCTACACTCATTATGGGAAGCCAGGGCACGTAGTATCAGAGTGTCGTAGAGCACAGGTATTGTGCTTGGCTTGTGGGACACCAGATCACAAGATAGGGTCCTGTCCGAATAGAGCAAGTTCATCGTCATCAAACCTGACCAGTCCATCGGTTAGGGGACCAGCCCCAGTACAGCAGCAGTACCAGCCTTCGAGGCCATTGCCGCCTCCGGCTCAGCAGTATGCTCAGGCCCAAGCTCAAATTCAGAACAGGCAGAGGGATCACCAGCAGAGAGAACCATCACCAAGAGGACAAGGTCAGGCTATGGCTCTAACCGTAGCAGAAGAATTAGCATCAGGTGAGGTGGTGGCAGGTACCAATCTTGTCAACTCTTTTCCAGCATCAGTATTATTTGATTCGGGTACATCGCATTCATTTATGTCTGCATGATTCGCAACACGAATAGGACTGGAGCCTGAGTCACTATCAGTAAGTAAGACTCAATATACTTACCGGTAACGATCTTGTGGGGGTAGATAGAGTCTATTCCTCGTGTCGAATCGTAGTTAGCGGTAGAGAATTTCCTACTAGATTGATAGAATTTTCGATGGCCGACTATGATGTGGTCCTAGGAATGGATTGGTTGAAGGATCAATACGTAAGAATAGACTGCCATATTGGTAGGATCATTTTTGGTATTCCAGGCGAACCAGAGTTTTTATTTTCCAGAAGCGAAGTAGAACCTTCTCCACTAGTATTGCGGATGGCAGTAGCAGAAGCAGCTCAATTTCCCAGAGTAGTATAAGAGTTTCCTGATGTGTTTCCCGAAGAGCTTCCAGGTATGCCACCGGAGAGAGAGATAAAGTTCACTATCAACTTGATTCCAGGGATGGCACCAGTGTCAGAGAGAGTCTATAGAATGACACCGTCAGAGTTAGAGATCCTGTACAAGATGATTGAAGAACTCAGAACCAAGGGATTCATTCGTGCTAGTGGATCACCTTGGGGAGTCCCGATGCTTCTTGTGAAAAAGAAGGATGGTACGTCAAGATTATGTGTTGATTATCGTACCTTGAATTCTGTAACAATCAAGAACAGATATCCTTTACCAAGGATAGATGATTTATTTGATCAACTCAGTGGGGCAGCAGTATTCTCAAAGATTGACTTACGGTCAGGGTACCATCAGATCAGAGTCAGAGAGGAAGACATCCCGAAGACAGCATTCAGATCTAGATATGGACATTGGGAGTTCCTTATTATGCCGTTTAGAGCGACCAATGTGCCAGCCATATTCATGGACCTCATGAATCGTATCTTCATGCCTTATTTTGATCAGTTCGTGATAGTGTTTATAGACGACATCTTAGTCTATAGCAAGAACGAGGCAGAGCATGAGCAGCATCTTCGTGTGGTTCTTCAGATTCTCAGGGAGCACCAGTTGTACACAAAGTTCAGTAAGTGCGAATTTTGGCTTGATCGTATTTCGTACTTAGGTCATATCATCACCAGAGATGGAGTAGAAGTTGACCCCCAGAAGATAGTGGCTATAGAGTCATGGCCAGTACCTAGCACCGTCGCAGAAGTTCAGAGTTTCTGGGATTGGCCGGCTATTACCGGCAATTTGTGTTAGACTTTGCTCGGATTTCAGCACCATTGATGCAGTTGACCCGTAAGGAAGTACAATTTGCTTGGACAGTAGAGTGTCAGAGTTCATTCGAGAAGTTTAAGTGAAGATTGATGATAGCTCCCATTCTCACGCTTCCAGATAGGACTAAAAGATTTTCAGTTTATTGTGATGCTTCCGACAGAGGATTGGGATGCGTCTTGATGCAGCATGGTAAGGTAGTAGCTTAAGCGTCACGTCAGCTTCGTGATCATGAGAGGAATTACCCAACCCATGACTTGGAATTAGCAGCGGTGGTTTTCGCACTCAAGTTGTGGAGACATTATTTGTATGGAGATCGGGTGGAGATTTTCACCGACTACAAGAGTCTTAAGTATGTGTTTACCCAGAAGGATCTCAATATGCGTCAGAGAAGATGGCTAGAGTTACTGGTGGATTATGACATCAACCTGCAGTATCATCCTGGGAAGGCCAATGTAGTTGCAGACGCGTTGAGGAGAAGAGCAGGAGCTTATTTTCTGGCAGCACAGCCAGAGTTATTAGCAGATCTTCAGAAGATGGGAATAGAAGTAGTTCTTCCTACCAATGTGGTATTGATAACCAGCATACAAGTTCAGTCCAGCATAATTGAGAGGATCAAGATAGCGCAATCAACAGATTCTAAGCTTCAGCAGCTTAGAACAGAGTGTGAAACAGGACGAAGACCAGAGTTATGCATTCATGAAGATGGTACACTCCGACATGGAAGGCGTCTTTGTGTAGCTAGTGGTGATATCAGACAGGAGATCATGGTAGAGGCTCACAGTTCTCAGTATTTAATTCATCCCGACGGTACGAAGATGTATCGTGATATTCGCCAGCATTTCTGGTGGAATGGCATGAAGAGGGAGATAGCCCGGTTTGTCTCTCATTGTTTAGTTTTCCAGCAAGTTAAAGCTGAACATCAGAGACCAGCTGGACTTCTTCAACCTTTACCGATCCCAGAATGGAAGTGGGAGCATATCACTATGGATTTTATAACTGGGTTACCTAAATCTCCAACTGGGAGAGATGCTATATGGGTTATAGTTGACAGACTCACCAAGATAGCTCATTTTTTTTCTTTCAGGATTGGTCAGTCGACGGATCAGCTAGCAGAGATGTACCTCAGGCAGATAGTCAGGTTGCATGGAGTACCAGTCAGTATTATATCCGACAGAGATTTAAGATTTATATCGTACTTTTGGTGGAGTCTTCAAGAGAGCTTGGGGACTCGTCTCAAGTTCAGTTCAGCTGATCATCCGTAGACAGATGGCCAATCGGAGCACACGATTCAGACTCTTGAAGATATGTTATGGTCATGTACACTCGACTTCAGTGGTTTGTGGGAAGATCACCTGCATCTCATGGAGTTCTCCTATAACAACAGTTTCAGGCCAGTATCCAAATGGCACCCTTTGAAGCACTGTATGGCAGGAAGTGCAGACCAACTTTAGCTTGGGATGATGTCAGCGAGAGGCAGATGCTTGGTCCAGAGATGATTACGCAGACAATCGAGGTAGTCAGACAAGTCAGAGATTATCTTCGAGTTGCACAAGACCGTCAGTACCATTGGACCGATTCTCATTGGCGTCCGCTTGAATTTTCTATCGGCGACCATGTATAGGATCTCGCCTACCCGCGGCGACATTCGATTCGGCGTACGGGAAAAGCTTAGTCCTAGGTATATAGGGCCATTCGACATTCTAGAGCGAGTAGGTGATGTGTCCTATCGTCTCGCTCTTCCGTCGTCGTTACGTGAGGTGCATGATGTCTTCCATGTATCCCAATTACGACGGTATATTTTGGATCCGAGCCATATCCTTGATCATTCGGAATTGGTTGTTGGTACCAACCTTTCGAATGAGGAAAGACCCGTATCCATATTAGACCGAAGGGAGAAGATACTCAAGAACAAGACTATTAAGTTAGTCCGTATTGCTTGGGGTCATCACTGTTTAGGTGAGTCAACGTGGGAGCGTGAGGATAATATCCGCCCACGATATCCACACTTGTTTGACTCATAAGGTATAATATCTTCCTTCTACCTTATGCTTCTACCTTCTTGCTTGCATGAATGATTGCTTGGTTGACTGCTAGTCGTAGATTGCCAGTATTAATATAGCTTGACCCGACACCTCTAGCCTCTTGATTAAATTTCGAGGACAAAATTCTTTTAAGGTGGGTAGAGTTGTCACTCCTGTTTTTCGTTATATGTATTTACAGCATACATATACGGATTTCTGACAATTGTCAGGTGGCCCGTATTTTTGACTTATCTTGCTTAGTTTAGCCTTGGTTTAATTTTGACTTGATTGGTTCAACTTGGTTCAACATGACTTGGCTTGGCTTGGTTTGGTTTATTTTGGGTTAAGATGAGAGGGGTTGCTATATAAGTCAACTCCTTCTCTCTCCTCCATTATTTACATTTACTTCTTCATTTACTCCTTCCACCTACCAAGCCTAGACAAGTGCAACTTGTTTCATGATGGATCTCAAGTTTTATTGTTCTATTCTCTTCCTTACTGGATTCTAAGTCTCTTTAGAACTTAACATTTTTGGATTTGATGGATGGATTCTTGTAGATCTAAGTTTGTAACTTTTTTATTTTTTTTGTTTTGATCTCTAAAACTTGGTTATTTTTGAAATCTAATGGTTCCATGTTGTAAAAATCCAATTCTACCCAATTTTGGCTTTTGAACCGTTTGATTTCGACTTCATATGAGAAAGTTATGTCATTTTCGAGTTCATGGGTTCCCCACACCTTTTGGTGTTGTCGGGACGATGATCAGTGCCGCGTGCAGTGTCTTCGCTGTCGCACGCCTGCGCGTGCGCTTGCACGCAACGTGCGCCGTGGACGATTTTGCCCGTGTGTAATGCGTAACTTGTGTGCCGCGCGGCCGCGCACTTCTCTGCCGCGCGCACGCGCTTGCGCGCAACGTGCATCGTGGGCAATTTTGCTCGTGCACAATGCACAACTTGCGTGCCTTGTGCCCGCGCACTTCTCTGTCACGTGCCGCGGTTGCGCGCAACGTGCGCCGTGGGTGACTTTGCCGGCGCAACTTGCGCGCCGCGCGCTCGTACGCCGCGCTTGCGTGCAACGTACGCCGTGGGCGATTTTGCTCACGTGCAATGTGCAACTTGCACGCTCGCGCGCCCGTGCACTTCTCTGCCGCGCGCCCTCGCGCCGTGCTTGCACGCAACGTGCGCCGTGGGCGATTTTGCCCGCGCAACTTGCGCGCAGGTCACTCCAAATGACTGTTTTTGCCCGTTTGGGCTATTTTGTAGCTAAAATCTTGAAAAACTCAAATCATGAAAGTTGTAGATCTTTTCCTTGGCTTCAAGAATATGTTATTTGTTATTTTATGCAAGTTTCTCTCATTCATGATTATGTAAGGATAGAACACGATAGTGGCCTGTTAAGGCGCACTCTTAACAAGTATCAAGTAACATGATAATTTTGAATAGTGACCCATCGTGGTGCACTCTTGACAAGTTACTTGACATGATAATTCTTGATGGTGGTCCGTTGTGACGCACTCTTGACTTGATAAATTAACCTAACATGATAATCTCGATATGCCTTGCTAAGTAACTCTTGTCTTGACACCGTGGGTGTTTGTGCTTGTATAAGCTACATGTCTCGTCTTGCATCATGTCTAGGATATGAATTCCTGATTTTCATGGTCAGGGATTCATACTGAATCTGACTAGGATAATGACTAGAGTGATCAAGTAGTTCATGAAGAGATTTTTTCAGCTACAGGCAGTCCCGTTATCTGGGCACTTTAATTGGACTTGTAGCCTGCCGTCGAGTAGGACACATTTCAAGCACAATGTCATGTGTTGCACCTCTAAGTCACCTAATCCAACTCTCTCAACTTGTGACCGAATAACCTGGATTAAGTCTGCAGGGCTTGTGGCTGTCGAAACATCTCATTGCATCTTGCTAGTAACTAGGTTTGTGATAAACCTAGTTAGTTAAAGTATCAAGCCGTACTCTTTGCTTGGCCGTGAATGATGGATGGAGTCCTATCTTGTCTAGTCTTGCCTAGATCCAGTACATGGCTATCTCAGGACATGCTTGTTTATGCTTTACCTTATCGATAATTGGTTAGAGACTAAGTTCTGTTCAGGTGAAGGATTACAACCCCGGTCCTTGTTTGGTTTATGGGTTGTAACTTGGTTACCGAAATGGTCCTTTAGTCATCTTATCATTTATCACCCTATTTTCTCTAACTCATGTCTTTCGTTATCCTTTATGTATCATGTGCTAATATGCTGGTTTTAGTTCTTAAGTGAAGCCTCCCTTGTGGCACTTGCTCTTCTGGGGTCTGACCCAGTTGGTTTTGTATGGCCAGATTTCGGAGTAGCTCCCGAGGATCTCTCTGTCTTCCAGCCAGATGGTGACCACTAGGCGCAACCCTGACAACGAGTGGGTTCTTATTTTGCTCTCCTACTTCCTTGTAAAAATATTCTTTTGAGCCGTTTAGCAGCCGAGCAAGTGTTAGCTCGTTTGCAACTTTACTTACTGTCTGTCTATGGGCTGTAACATGATTGACAAATCCTAGGGTTGATAATGTATGACTGAAACTCTTGCTAGTCTTCACATTTTGTATGACTAGCTTCATGATCATCTGAATATGTAATATTTGGGATGCCTTACTTTGTATGTCTGATGATCTAACATCTTGTCACATTTACTTACTTGCTTGAGATTGAGACACTAGGCTTGTTTATGACCATAAGAGACTGTTGGCTTGTAGATAAACCCTCATGCATCTAGACAGCCGTGACCGTATATCGAGGTAGATTATACTTCAATGTACGTAGCTGGCTGTGTCTGTCCCCCGCTCTCCAGTATTCTGGTTCTGGGACGTGACACCTGGATATATGTATGCATAACTATATATTTGTTTTATAATAGTTAAATAGAATAGCATTAGTTCTTGATTTCTTGGAATAATCAAAACCTTAAAAATGGCCATACAAGTATAAAGTATTTTGATTTATTTTTTCGCGTGCTATGGTGACTAACGAAAATGCTAGATTACTTATGTTTTGATAGAATACCCGAGAGTTGACCATTTGCTACCGTTTAGCATTGCAAATGAGTAAGAAATGCTAAGCACCCATGCTAGGTAAGAAGTTAAATATTTCTCGCTTTATGGATTTTAAATTACAAATATATGAACTGCGTGTGATTTTCGGGGTTGAGTTGTTCCACCGAAGGGATCGGCATACCCAAAAATTCTATGGAGGGTTGCTCCAGGTGTACTTTATATTATTGTAAAAATTTTCGGACTCTAAAATACAAAGGAGACTCTGCCGAAAATTTTGAGAAGTTCTAGAGATAGATTTTCGGAAGGTCAAAAACTTTCAAAACCTAGATTACATTGTAAGTCAGAATTGCATCGGGATGGGAGAGAAGCCTTGGATCACACCTTCGAATTCTTTACAATAATTATATATTAAAAACTGATTAGTTCCTATTATCGGCATACGTACGGCCATACGATGTCCGAGGTGAGACTTAGCTCACTTTCCTGTTTTCTGTTTTCTATTGGATTTCGAATCCCCGAATTCGGCCCTATAATATCCAATATAGCCTGGTTCCGATATTCTTAAAAAATTTCAAATCATACGACAATTGTTAGAACATTTGATTTCGATAACTCAAAAAACAACTCATGTGTTATCCTGATTATATCACATCATTATGTGATCCTGATACTAATGGGACGAATAAATCTAAGCACCGTCCATTAAGTATAAACCTGATCCCGGGTAAATAAGATTATTGTTGAGATAATAGAAGTTGTGTGATCCAGGAACGTTTCTCTAAATATTGCATTTGCATAAAAGATTTGTCTGAGGTTTACACATTTATACCTGACACCTGAATTCTTTGGGAAGAGATGCTGATATTATAAGAAATTTCTTATCAGTAAATATAATTTTAAAATTATCATTTCCTCCAGTTCAATTTCGATATATCATCTTACCTTATCTTACATATCTCATTCATTGACTGAGGGCTTGCTCGTCGTATTGACGACATAGTTTTGTTCACTAGGTTTTGATGAAGGTCAGGAGGGAATGCCAATGTACAATAAAGTGGAGCTTAATGTATAAGACAAAGAGTGGGTCGACCTTGGGCATCAGCTAGTAGTATTTTATAGTTGGTTATGTATTATATGTATATTGGGTTAAAGGTTGTACTCGGGTAGAATAATAAAATTTTCTATTTATAGTTTAGAATGTCCTGTAATCAATTGTTAAATTATTTGTATTATGTACCATGTGACCTGTGATAATCCTATCCTAGAACTGTATGTGCGACAATCGTGAATATGGATACTGGAGTATTCGTATGACGCGTAGCATGGAAATGATGTTACATACTCTGCTTGCCGTATTTTGAGAGCGGGGCGTGACATAACTGATGATATATAACTAGAAGAGGAATAAATAAGCATGCAATAACTATAGAGGAAGGCATCGTATACTTTCCTGGTCTTTCGTCCAAATTTGTTAAGCACAAGGACCCAAGTATCAAACCAAGCCTATGCAAGAATTCAATAATTCATATTTGTAACTAATTATTATTATGCAAGATATATAAGAATTTCATAAATATAATTGGTTGATAGAATTCCTTATTGACTTGTAGTATTACCATTTAATCATGTATATTAATGGCCCATGGCTAATCGTATTAAGTGATCCTATATTATCTACTATAAAATAATTTGCTAAGACCTCTAAACATTTCAAAGGAAACGGCTATGTCAAATGTAAAGTGCTTTTTGTTTGGGTATTTATTAGTAAAAATTACAACTAAAAATGAGTGTTTCTCTTTCACCTGAAGGTGAGTTGAATTATACTATTTGTTTAATTGCATTCTTCCAAGTTTCTATTTAAGCCCCTATGATGTTAGTAATTAGGTGGAAGACAGAGGGGATTATATGCAAATAGCAAGAAACATATAGGAAGGAACTGAACCAAATAAATTTCTTTGGCTTCTCTCACCCACATGGCTCACGTGAGTGGCATCATCATTGCTTAAGGGTTGCTACTCGCTACCATTAAATTTTTCCATGTACACAAGCCCACCCACTCCAGATGGTGGAAAAACAAGGATACACATGTTGCTGGAGCCACAAGTGCAATTAACAAGTTTTCCTATTACTTGTATATGGGAAAAACGTCGGTTCTATTTATGGGAGGTGCAAGAGAACAACTGTATGTGCACAAGGAGGATTAGTGCATACGTATACAACGTTGGCTTTTGAACAGTGTATTCCTATTATGTATGCTAGTGTCACCTATCTCTCTATATTCTGTCAATGCTATTTCTTAGTCTTATTCTCTATTTGCATGTAAGAACAATATGAGAGTTTACTACTATTGGTGTTGTGAACGGGGAGAGCGGGGAGTAGTTCAAAGGGTTACCAGAGAATTTGTGAGGCGTCGTCAGCGAACGGCTCGGCTGTGCTAGCAGCCGATCAAAAGATGGTGACTGATAGGCGCGCGCCTCCTGACGTCCCTAAGATGGACAGTTTACGAGAACTCGACGCGTCGCTGGCCTTGGTTGGTCGTCAACGTGTGGCCTGGCGTTATGGGGCGACGAGAACAGAAAAAAGTGTTCGCGCGCGTTGGTAGGTGCTGGTCCACCTATCGTCGATGCCAGCTGCCGTCGATGATCACGGAAAAGCCAGAGAGAGGTATCTGAACTCGAGGGAGTTCGGTTACTGCTATATACATATATATTCTTTCGGTAGACATATATATATATATATACTGCTAAACGTAGTTGATATACTTGAGTCTATCTAGGGATTGGAAGAAGAGACGTGAAGCGATAAAGTCGAGAGAAAATAGGAGTAAGTCCAAAGATGATGTTGCTAAACACAGCTCCAACGTGGAGTCAGCATTCTCAAGAGCACTATTCAATATTATTCAAATATTTTGAAAGTTAAATGAAATTTCTGTCTTATCAAATTAGATGGCCATTATTTAACTATATATGTATAGAGTTGGTTGAGATGGAGCAAAGGTTAGCTTATGTACAAATACATAAATTTTAAGGTAGAGGGAGATATGATCTTAAAATACAAAGTGTTACAAATAGGGGGTCGACACATGAAGATTCTGAGTGTAGCCACATCTGTCAAAGGATTTAAATATATGTAGAGATATAAGACATATTATTTAAATTTATATACATATAATATTTCATTAACAAAGCTATATCGAAATTTTCATTTAATTTAAGCCAAATAATACAATAAATAAATTTAAAAAAGATTGGGGGTTTATAGTTATTCAATTTTTTCTGCTTGGAACTTCTGTGCCATGACTCCGTCGCTTAACCTGTAATCGACCGTTATGGAACTTGACTTGCACGAGCGCAAACTAGGCTCGTGCGGTATCACGCCTTAGTGAGGACGATCAGTCCTACAAGATCAGGGTGTGACAATATTACTAACGGTGGACCTGTGAACATGGAAGCACCAAAGATAAAAAAATTTGAGCCAAATTGTAACGACCCACTCCAAGATATCCGAGTACGAATGTGTAAGCACGTCTTGCCTATGTCGAGGTATTGGTGATAGTAAACCGTATAGACCTCATGAAATCTCCATATCAAAATACCATCGATTTACTCATCTCAACCACAAGATCGAGCAAGTAAATCCAAACACAAACCACCACAAACAGTCACAGTGTCCACTCATTATTATATGCCTTTACAGTTCTCTCCAGAGACAAATCCGGTCAAATGACTCATACGCAACAACTATTACCAGAAAGAAAATCTACAATCATCCTCACATACTGCAACAATCTAAAATGCTGGAAAAGAAAACTCTAAACATGGATCCTAGATCATATCCCGCCAGGAATAGTCTCGTGGTCCTCTAGTGAATGTTATCGGTTTTGCACCACACGTACGAGTAACTTATATATGTCCCGTCCACATGCGAAAAATCGATATTCTAAAGACACTAAACACTTATAATTATTTCTTAATGGAGTTGTTGCATGCTAGATTTTCTTGTTGTTACCATTATGATAAAGAACTTGCTTCTACCATATTTTTCCTTATAGTTATGTTCATGATAATATTTCTTAGATATCATTCTTATTTTCTTTTTATGTTAGTGTGCTAACTATATCTTGATGCGTAGCCATATTGTATTACTTGTACTTTGTTCCAATCCTGATTGAATATGTTGAATACTTTTAGATGACAAAGAGGACTATCCTAGGCACTATAATTCCCATGATGATGTGTCAACCTTTGGCAACCAATCTTAAGATTTAGTTGATGATTTAGTTTAAAGAACTTTTTAGATTTTAGTTACATTATTTTATTTAATATGTTACTGTGGATTCTTTCCTATTGTTTGTTTGAGACTTTGTGGAGACTCTTTTTAAATTGAATACATTTATATACTTTTAGTTATATCTTGTTATCATTTTATTGTTAGTTGTGGTGATTGAGCAAGTTAGTGATATACCTTGTTGATGATTAGATATATTGTTGATGAGATTATATTGCAGTCTATACAATGTACTACCATCGATGCTACGACGTATGTCGCTGATGAAGTGTTTAACAGAAAAAGTTACATTCTGAGCATCTATAATGAAATGGAAATCATGACAAAAGTTTGGGACCGTTGTGTCGCCAATTGAGATAAACCTGGATGGGAAGTACGAAATTACGAGCGATGGCTTAAGGATTATTGAATGCGAAGTGAGAATGCGTTACATAGTTTATTCCAAGTTTCTATTATCATGCATGTTGTATTTTATAGCTAAGTTCCATATGCATGCATGTTCATGGACAACTTGTGCATAAATTTTATTTTCTCGAATGGTATTCGCGTCTATCATGCTGCATCACTAAAGATATATTTTACAAGGAAGAGTATCATAATATTTGTTTTGCATGAAAGGACAATCGACTGTGGGTAAGAATCACCATGTGGTGATATACTTTTTTTTTACATTCCTATTTTATGAATTGTTAACTGACCCTAGAATAGTTAGAAATATCACATAATAATATTATGTGCTTTCACATAAATAACCATTGTACAGACCCACGTCCTTGTCGAGAATCAATTAGACGATCAGAGGTACTAGAAGTTCATCCAACACAATCGAAGTTACTTCAATGTTTGAATCTTTTCAGTTCAGTTAGAAACAAATGGATACAATGTATGAAATAATGTATCTCATTTTTGGTTTCAAAGTTATAAGCCAAGTTTGACACATTTTTTTCGGTTGCTTGAGAGCCTATACTTTTGCTGCAAGTTATCAATAAAATTTATTTCTTATATATCATATAGTGATTCAATTACTTTGTTTACTTTTTGCTATAAATTTTATAAAAAGAACTATTTGACAAAATGTACACACGTCTTGTACAAGCGTAACTTAGTCAGTATCACGTCCAGTGGCGATCGACATCGATTCGGTGGAATCGGGACGTGACATAAATTAGTTAGAAATATCACATAATAATATTAAGTGTTTTCACATAAATACTGTGTTAATTTCAGCGAGTCAGGTTGTTACTGCTCATTAGTGCATTCTCCAATTGACCCACGTCACTATAGGCGCCGGGAATCAACTACAATCAAAGGCACTAAAGTTCGTCCAACATAATCAAAGTTACTTCAGCATTTGAAGATTTTTAGTTCAATTATAAATATGAGTTGAAGATCGTGTTTACTTTATTTTCATCAAGGGATATGATATATTGAAAAATATATCTCATTTCAGTTTCAAAGTTGTAAGCCTAGTTTGGCATAGTTTCTACTCAGCTATTTAAAAGCCTATGTTTCTTCTACAAATTATCAATAAATAGTTATTTCTTATATATCATATTGTGATTAATTTCTTTGTTTACTTTTTACTGCAAATTCTATAAAAGTATGTTTTATAAATGTACACGAATATGCCTTGTACAAGCACAACTTAGTCTTGTATGACATCGTTTCCAGTAGCGACTTATCGATTTGGCAAAATCCGAATGTGGCATAATTGTATCAGAGCACGATTTTAATTCTTTAATTTCTTGTTTAATTTTTTTGAAAAATATTAGTTTTCTTGATTTGAAATATTGATTTTTATGTTTATGAAATGAGATGTTCTGTATATATAGTAAGTCCATAACATTCTATGAGACTAATAGGAAATACTTTCTTTTGTAGAAATAACAAAATGGAGTATCCCGAGTAATTCAAAAGTGCTAGGCACAGCCGACCCAATGGAGAGGATGTTGTGTATGATGAAAACGTAATAAAAACAATCTGAGGAGCGACAAAGACGATTTGAGATCGTAGTTTGAAGCTCAATAGAAGTAGTTAGATACTCTGTAACAAATAGTTAATACGACAGCGATCAACAACGTGACGGCCACAAACTGATGTAATTAGATGATGAGCCCCTACCTTCAAAGAAGAAAATTTTCATGCTTGGACTTACAAATTTTAAGAAGATATGTAATACACTGTTTAAAGGGATGGAGGATCCTACCATAGCAGTAGATTAGCTTATCGGGTTGGAAGATAATTTCGAATTACTCGACATTCAAGGGTCTAAGAGGTTAGTGTGTGCGTAACTGCTACTACATTTGAATGTACACAATTTGTGGCAGGGATAGAAGAGAATGCTCGCCGGAGTCAACTAAAAAAATCAAGATTACTTGGGGCATGTTCATGAGGAAAGCTTTTCTTGAGCAACACTTTCCATCAGCTGATTGTCCCAAAAAGGAAAAATAATTAGTCCACCTGAGCAGGAAAACTTGACGGTTCGACATTACGAAGTTGAGTTTTCCAAACAACACTAGAAGAAAAATGGCTTGTTATTACGGCTAAAAATTATTATAAATTACTTTTAATAACACTTCTTAGTTGCACCCAAGTGTTATAAAGATTTAGAAAGCATTATAAATGGGATGCACATATATAATATATTTTTTCTCAAACGTTATTAACAATCATATTCATAACTCATTTACTATAACGCTTTGACAACCAAAATATTATAAAAAACACAAAATGTTATAAAACTACACACAATTCTTGTATAGCATATGAAATTCAAAAACAATTACTTTGTGTAATAATTTGGAACACCTGCCGATCATGGTGTGAACTGGGCCGAGCTGGGCTGACTTGCGGACCCGGGTTTGACCGGGCCTGGGCCGGGTATAGCTCAGTCCGAATGGCGGAGCTAGCCAGTCCAGGCCGGCCCGGGTTCAATGAACCCCGAATCCAGCCTGGACCCACGGTCCGGTTTTGATCGATCCGGACTGGGCCTAGGTCGGACCGGTTCAAGGTTGGACCGGTCGTCCCGATTTTTAAAAAAAAACCATAAAAACTGGAAAAAAAATGAAAAAAAAAAAATGAAAAAAAAGAAAAAAAATTAAAAAATGAAAAAAAATCTAAAAATGTTTTCTAAAAAGTTTTTTTTAAAATAATTAAAAAATGAAGAAGAAAGTTTTCTAAGAAATACTTAAAAAAAGGTTTTCCAGGAACATTTCGTAATAAAATGTACAAGTTCTAAAGTACAAGGTAAATTAGTATAATTTAAGAATGGATAATTTAAAAAACTAAATTAGTATAATAAACTAAAAAATCTAATAAAAATGTAGATAATAAAAATTAGTACAATTTAAATTAGTATAATTAAAAAATATTTTTATTAATGTTTAAAAATTTTCTATAAAAAAACATGTACATGTAATAAAATTTAGAAAACGAATTGGACAATTACTTTGCTAAATGAGACATGAATTTTAAAAAAAAAAACATGTACAAGTATATTATTATTAATGTATAGTATAATAGAATTTAGAAAGTTCCTAAATGAATTGTGAAAATTCTACAGGTAATTTGCTATAAAAAAAACATTAGCTAAAATTTTAGAAAATAGAAGTTAACAATTTTTTTAGTATCAAGATTTGTATAATTTGAAAATTAATGACTAATACAAGATTACTAGTACATAAATTACAATTAACGACTCATACAAGATTACTAGATGTCCATACAGGATTTTAAATGTCTGCGTAGCTTCCTTGAACCTTTGCTATGGTCCTATTTGAATCGTTTCCTACAATGCTTCTTTCGGTATCGTCACTTGCACGCTCATTGTAAATCCACTAAAATGGTACCAATTTTTTTTATTCTGATTCAAACTCTTGTTGCGGTGCGTGTTGAGGTTGCAGTGCGGGTTACGGTGCAGGCTGCGGTTGCTGATCTTGTGATTGCTGTGGTAGTTGATCATTATCCATGATACAAAATAGTCTTTTCACACTAGGTTGCTTGTAAATATTGTACAGAAAAGAAATTGTTTGTGTGATTAATTTTAAAGATTTATGACCTATTTATAGATTTTTTTTGGGTGCATAATGACCTATTTTTACCCTAAAAAAATAGTTGCTATAAGGACATTTTTTTGCCATTTTAAGCAAAATGATTAAAATACTTTTAAAATGGTAAAAAAAAAAAATCATAAAAATGAGGTTAAAACGATCTTTTGACCCTCCCAACGGTAAAAAAAAAACAAAAAAAAAAACAAAAAAAATGGCTGAACTGGGCCGGTCCGGGTTTGCTGGTTCGGAGCTGGAACCCAGCCAGGACCAAATAGAAATGAGTGCCGGTCCGGTCCGGGTCATTAACCGGATTCGGCCGGCCCAGATCGGTTTTGACCGGGCCGGGTCCGAGCCGGGAACTAGGCTGCTCGCCCAGTTCACACCTTTGGCCTGCCAACATGAAACATTTTATTTGATATGAAACTCGTCTTAAGTTCTTAGAAAAGAGAAGGCAAAAAAACGACGACAAAGTATTTGATATCCAATCAATATTATTTACAACCGCGACGCTTGCAACCTTTAGACACTTCATAATATCAAGGGTTATGTGCAGTAAATGATGATATGTACATTAAGCACATATTGTTTATTTTTCTGCCACACAAATGGCGACTTTGACATACTGCAAATGAGAAGAAGAAAAAACATAACTACGCAAATGCTGCAGAGCTCCATTGACTTCTCATGAGCACTAAAACATCATGAAAAAGATAAGCAACCTATGCAAGCTTAACACCGGCCGCATGTAAGCAAATTAAAATGAAAGCAAGCCAGAAAGTTCTTTGGTTTCGAATAAGAACATAGCTAGGCTAGCTGTTTATAAGTTCTAGTGCTAGTGCTCGCTTTGACTGATGTTGGGAGATTGTGATGAAGTCCTGATCCAATAAGGGCATTTGTGACCCATTGGAAACAAGCTAAGTATCAACTCAATTCCCAGTGATCAATAGAAAATAATTTTAAGTTATTTCTGTATTGTAGGGAATTATGTCGTACCTGACATTTTGGTTATAGCAAGATGTGCCTTCTCTGAACGTCTTAAATTTAAATGAGAGCCTATTCCTGAATTGTACCTATTTTCATCCTACATCAAGGAAAATAATAACATATAACTCTTGAATGAAAAATGATCAAGTGACAAGTAAGAGGAATATGAAGGATATGTTAGAAATAATGATCCGGAGAAGTCGTGCACGAAACACTGTCCTAAGAGTTGATCCAGGATATTTGTACAGACTTTACCTGAATGCTCCTCCTCCTAGTGGTAGAACCCTCGCTCTACGAGATGCTCGTTGTTGCACACAACTCGGAGAGATTGACCCTCACTTAGCCTCCGCTCTACCAGCTTCTCTGAACGTCTTAAAAAGGATGAATAAAAATATAGAAAGAGAGGGAGAGATTTTTTGTGAATGAAAGATTTCATGTACCACCAACAAAGGAATAAATGTATACATATAGTGTAGGCACATAGCTGAGAGGAATGAATAGGATTTAGTGTGAATAAAGAATGAAATCAATACTCATAGATGTGCAAAAGTTAGACATTGGAAACAAAAGAATTTAATGGGGTTTCCAACGTTCGAAACATTCAAGAAAAAGAAGTGTCACGATCCGACCCCAATATACTGGGTCAAGTTAGATCATGCCCAGCCTGCACCGTTGTGTGACGGCGGCAGTAAGCTGTATCAAGCTGTAGTAACACAAGCAGATAATTCTAAAATGCGAGAATAAAACAACATTTATTTGAACTTGAAATTAAAGCTAAATGTCTATATGAAACAACACACGGGCAAATAAAGCATTTGGTTATTACAATAGTTCTTTATTACAGCTTGAAAATAGGAAAAACTAAGCAACGGACACAACTAGTAGTCATGGGCTCCCTGGTCAGGTTCAACTACCTCTTCTAAAATCGGATCAGATCCGTAGTAGGAAATAAAGGAGAGCTTCTCGTCTTCAAAATCACCTAAATATTGATCTCCATGCAGGAGGGGAGCAAGAACATATATCCACATCCAGCATTCTAAATAATAATAAATAATGCAAGGGCAGCTTAAAATTATTTTTTATATTTTCTAGATAATAACAATAAGACAACAGGACAATAAATCTCAGGAGCTACAATGATTCAATAATGATTTGAGCGTATAGCAGATCTGTGACCGGTTGGTAGATTCAATGTGTATATGCCAAATAATAGTATACGATACGGCTCAACTCCATGTGCAATATGGATTAGCGCGAGAGAGAAAATATTAGTAACATGGCTTTGCTCATAGTTGCTATACTACTTCCCCAATCTCCGAGTAATCAAGCAATCAATTTGGAGTCCAAGAGGGACCCCGTGAATCAGTGTTGATATATATATATATATATATATATATATATATATATATATATATATATATATATATATATATATATATATATATATATATATACTGATGCAGTACATTTAATTATTAAATAAAACACGAACATGAATAGTATGAAATTTGTTTTGGTGTTCCCGGTGCTGTAGGTGACAATAGAAAAGTATTCGGACTAATTAAGGTTCGGGACTTGAATCTACATTAATTTAATACTCCGTTTTAGAAATTATTCCAAGGGTTTAACTAAATACTCCAATAATTATAATAACAATTGTTTAGTTATAAGAACATTTTAGAAAAATAAAGCTATAATTATTTAATACTTTAAACCACGTATAATAATATTTGGTAAAAATAATTTTCTAATAAAGCTATTATTTTTGTAAGTAATGCGAAAAATACTGTACTTTATTTATTAGTAAATAATAAACGGTTTTTCGTAAACTAATATTAGAATTAGAATTACTTATATAAATACTTGAAAATACTTTGAAATTAAATAGTATAATTACATAAACTAAACGAAATATTTTAGTAGATATTTTTTCAATAATACGAAAACCATTTTAATAGTAATATTATGAAAATCATCTATTTAGTAAAGCCTAGGGTTTTTAGAAACATATTTAAGACTCTTATTAGAGCATCGTCTAAAACCTTATTTTAATATAAAAAACTTACTAAATAATTAATAATTTTATTACGAAAATATTTTTTATTAATAATTAATAAGAAATTATTTAATTATACGAATAACTTAAGAATTTTCTACCGAGAAATAACTAGCGTTTATTACCTAAAAATTTCTTTTGTCTATATTAAAAATAAGCATTTGATATGAACTAATTAGTATTTTATTAACGTAAAGATTAAAGGCAACAATATTAACAATATTTAAAATAACGTATTTTCTACGATAATCATAATTAAACGTTTAGTTAACCATTTAACATTAATCATTTTAATCAAAAACTTACTAATTAATATAAAAATTTATAAAATACGGCATAATTATCACTAATAATAATCTAACCGTCACATAAATAATTATTAAGTTCTATTACAAACATAAGGTCCATATTAAAAAACCAGCTATCTATCCCGGAAATGACAGAGCTTTATTCTGTCAATTCCGGTCGAAACATGAATGACTTTTCTCTTCTGGAAAAGACAGAGAAGGTTAAAGGGGCTTACCAGAAGGCTGTTGACGGAGAATCGAGGGGAGGCCTCGGACTTGGGTCGCGCAAGGGCGACAGAATGTAGACGCACGTGCACGGGGCACGAGGAACGGGACGGTGCGGCGCACGCGGGGGGGGGGGGGGGGGGGGGACGCACTGGACATGCGCACGGGGCGCTGGTTGCGCGCGCGGGGTCGCCGGTCGGTCGGCGGGAGGCTGGCGCGGCCGGGCGGTCGGCGGAAGGCTGGCAGGCGGCTGACGGACCGACGGGGAATCGCTGGTCGCGCAGAAATGCACGGGCCGGCGGGGGTGCTGGCCGGTGGCGGCCGGGCTGGCCGGTGCGCGGAAATGGCCGCGTGGGGCGGTCGGCGGCCGGGGGCACGGATGGGTACGGTCGTGGACGGCGGAAATACCTCGATTAGGGTGTCGCTAGGTTCGGGGCGGCGCGAGGACCATCGGGACGGTGTCGGTTTCGGAGTTGGAGAAGTGTGGGGGAAGGAAATGTTGGTTTGGGAAGATGGTGAGGCTCTGTGGATTTTTCTTCTGGAGAGTAAGAGGTTTCTGAGATATTACGTTGGGGGAGATGGGTTACATTGGGAGGTGTGTGGGTGTGTGTGTGGTGGGGGGGGGGGGGGGGGGGGGGGGTGGGGGGGTTGATCCGGCTAAGAAAGTGGATCGGGAAAAAGAGTGGGTTGAACGGGTAGGGGTTAGCAGTTCGGTTTGGTTAGGGGATGAGTTTAATCCATGGACTTAGGTTGTGGGCTGACAAAGAGACTTTAATTAAGGGCTAAAAAAATAAAAGGCCATGAATAATAATATGAATAACATATTATACAACACAAAATCATTTAATTAATTAGATCCAAAATTTCTGGATTTTAGTAGAAGCGTATCGAAAATTGATTTTCCTTTAATACAGCAGCAGCTGTATATAACAGGATACACAGTAATCCAAAATGAAAAGCGGAGAACAGTCTGGTTTTGATTTTTCTAGTAGCCAACTTAAACCCCAAACAAGTTACATTTGACATTGCATATAAATTTATCACAGGAGTTCACTATTATCAAGCATTATATATTTCAGTGTATATATACATCATATATTAGAAAGCCATACTATGTTTTTTACGTAGAATAGTAGTTATGACTAATGCTTACTGTGCAGATAAGATTTTCTTCTCTTTTCCATTCTCTTTTCCAACTTCTACAGTTTTTCTCACTGTATAAACCTAAAACATTTGTTTTTATGTATCAAACTTTGAAAGACGAACTGAAGTAAACAATTATAATCGAGAGACTAAAACCTTGAAACCCAAATGAGAAATTATCAACATATGAGACATGAGCAATTTTAAACCTGGTTGGGTTTTTCGAGTTCCACATCATCAAGACTATGCCAAGATGGATCTCTGGCAGCTACTCCAATTTCCTTATTCAGCTCATTCACCTTCTATCAAGAAAGGGATAGTTTCGTAAGCAGAATTTTAGAACTAATATAGAAGCTGGAAATAGATTTGACTTTGTAAGAAATGGTGAGGACGTCAAATGCCAGTGGTATCAAAATAATTAATGTCACTCTTCCGATATGCAGTTTTTTTATGGTATTAATCCTTTTTAGGATTGATTTCGAATATATTTACTATCTATAACCCCCACACAAGTATATTATTAAGACCGTATATACATTACACTTCATACATATATACTTGCCATGTATCTATATGCATAAATGTAGGTATCGGTATTCTAAACCAGTAAAGAATAACCGTATCTCAAATCAGTATTGCACCATGCAACTATGGTGACGGTCTTGTAATGTATGGTCAGTTTGAGATTATATTTCTAAGCTGCATCACGTATATACAAATGCAAACACTGGAGTTGGCCTAATGTGAAATTTCCAAAACCTAGGATATGCAGGAGACATGGACAGGAAAATTGGTTGTGTATGAGTGCATCGTTCACATGCAATGTATGTGCCTATGCGCAGACATGCACTTAAACTTGGCATACAAGGATGGCTCCCATCTTCAGAACCAAGTGCACAAGACCAAATGTTATAAACTTATGACTCTTAGGAGGAAGCATCTTGTAGTTAGACATTCTAAGCTTCACAAACATATAAAGAACATGTAGATCCCAATTTCCAACGTCTGAATATTTTAATAATTAGTCTACCAGGTGCACCAGGACAACCACAAGCAAGTAGCTAGAAGATTCAATGTAAAATTTGGATCATGAACTATACTATGAAAAAAACAAACCTTTAATCATGTCCAGATATGTTTTAAGAAAAACACAAGAACTATACTATGAAAAAAAAAAAGATTTTTTATAAGGGCACATCAAAAATTGATCAGGGCTGTCCAATTTTTAACTTTCATTTATTTACAAATTTGCCACTGAAAAATTTACTTAGAGTTATCCAATTTCTAGGTATAAAAGATAACTCTTTTTATTTATTTTTTGCTCTCTTCTCTTTCTTCTCAAGAACAAGAAGAACAAGAAGAAAGAAGAAAGAAGAAGAAGGAGAAGAACAAGAACAAGAAGAAAGAAAACAAGAAGAATATCTCTTTCTCCAAACCCTAATTTATTTATTTTTTGCTCTCTTCTAGTTTCTCATATTTTTTTTTTCTCTAAACCCTAGTTTATGTATGAAACCTAGTTGTAGAAGAAATTGGGTTATCAAATATATTAATCTATTAATCAATTTTTCTTCATTAATAGAAGAAATTATGGATGAACCCTAATTCTAGAAGAAATCGATTTGTTGGGCAAGTAAATATTAGGACTGCCATAATTTCTGGCAGTCCTAGAAGTATTGAGGACTGCCAAAAATTGTGGCAGTCCTGAATGGGACTTGTTGTACAACATGACTGTCACAATTTCTGGCAGTCCTAGAAGTATTGAGGACTGACAGAAATTGTGGCAGTCCTAAAAGGGCCTTATACAATAGGACTGACACAATTTCTGGCAGTCCTAGAAGTATTGAGGACTGTCAGAAATTGTGACAGTCCTAAAAGGGACTTGCTGTACATTTAGGACTGCCACAATTCCTGGCAGTCCTAAAATTGAAATGGCCAAATGAAAAACATATATTAGGATTTTTCATCTTGATAATATAGTGAAATATACATTTTAGGGTTTACTTTTTATACATTTTTTGTCAGAAAGAATGAAATAAATGTGTTAGGGTTTATTTTCATGCATTATTTGTGAGGAATCAAAATGATGAGAATAAAAATTGTGGAGAGGAAAACTAAGGTTTTGATGGAAATGATGGAGAAGAAAACTAGGGTTTAGAGTGGGAAAATTGTGGAGAAGAAGGTGATGAAGAAGAAGATGTATAGTTTAGGGAGTGGGAAATGGTGAAGAAGAAGAGGAGGAGGAAGAAGAAAGGGTTTTGGAAGAGAGAGTAAAATTTGCAAATGAGAGTGAAATTTGGGATTTGGGGGTATAGGGTTGGGACTGTAGTGCCCCGTCCCTACATCGTGTCCCGTTCTCCGTCAACGGGGTGCGCGAGAAGGAACACTATCAATATCGATTCGTTCGGAACCGATAGGTCGGAATTGTAACACCTTGTTTTCTGAAATTAGGGATTTTTGAAAATTTATTATTTTTATTATTTATTAATGGTGTTTAGGGCATGATATGATTTTTGGTGATTATTAGTGGGATTAGAACCATTTCTAAGTCATGCTAAGTCATGACTTATGACTTTGTGACTTTGTTAGTATAACTTAGTGTAAACCCTAGTTTTCTCCCATGACCATGTGAGCTTAGCCATAGGCTTAGAACACCAAATTAGTGATTTTTAGCCTAAAGGGTATTTTGGTAATTTTCTAGAAATTATTTGGAATTATTTGTATTTATGTGTTTTTATTATTGGATAGTGTCATGAGAGCCCCTAACCAAGTTTAGCCTAATTTAGAGATTAGTTACTAACCTAGAATGCTAAGGGATAGATATTTCCAATGGTTAAAGTAGAGTAAATATCTTGATATTTACTTTATGGATATTTTCCATGAATTACTCAAAATATCCCAACCCCTTTACACAAGGTCTTGCCTTAGCCTAGAAGAAAGCCAAGGACACCTCCCCTACCCCCATGGCAGCCAAGGGCATCCCCCTAGCAGCCCACATTTCTATTTAATCCCATTTCTTTCATTCATGAAAATTTTACATGAATTTAAATCCTAGAAAATCCCATTTTCTTCACAAGACCACAACTTGATCAATTTTGATCCAAATCACCTCTAGTTTCTTACATTGGACTCCCTTACACTAGAGGGTACTAGTTAGGGCCTGCTATTGAGGATTTGGAAGCTTTTGGCATCACAAAGTTGAAGGATACACACCCCCCTCTTCTTTGATTTTTATTGGATTTGCACAAATAGGTAAATGCCCATAAACTTTGTTAATTTTGTGTTTTCTCTTCATATTTGCATGCATCTATGTACTAGGGTACTGTAGGACAAATTTGGTGAAAGTTTGAGTTGGTTTGGTGTCCGTATCGGACACGTATCCTAAACTAGGAAACCATGTTTGATGAAATGCCACTGAGAAATGGATTTTGTTAAAATGTAAAACAAATTACACAAACTTGTAGCCCTAGACTTGCTGATCACTAAACACATGGACTGAGCACATTTTCGTGCTGTATTCGTGTCCAAATTGGACACAAACCGACCGCACGAGCCCATCGTGCATGCCCTGCTACCCGATACTTCGTGCGCACAGCACAGGCCACTTGGACACGTGTAACTTGACACAGACAAGGGGGCAATGTCTGCGAACATGCCCCCAAAGTCTCGTGTCGCGTCGTGTCGTGTCGAGTGAGAAAACTCACTCGCACTGGACACGCGCTGTCAGCACACACGCGCACGGGCACGACTTTGAGCGTGTCGTGTCGCGTGGACACGACACTAGAGTGTCTCGTAGTGACACGGGCATGAAGCCCTACACGTGGCGTACACATGGACATGAGCACGTGGTGTGTCGTGTCCTGTGTCACGAGTACGACGCGTGTAACCGCGTGCACGATGCTGTCGTAACACGCGTGTATCAGTCGTGTTTTTACGACTGATACGGTGTTCGTTCTGTGTCCACGAGTGTCGTGGACACGTGTCAGGGTGTGGAACGTGTAGCCCTACGTGTGGGCTACATGTATGCACGACCACGAGACGTGTCGTGTCTCGTGGTGTGTCCACGAGTGCGTGGAACACGTGCACGACACTGTGGTTGTGTACGCGTATCAGAGTTTACCCGTGTGCTGTTTTCTAGTATTTGGACACGTAAAACTGTGTCGTGGTGTCGTGTCAGGTACCTAGGATACTAGGGTATCTATGGGGTGTTAGTTACCAACCGATTGTTTCGAGTCTTAGCTCGATTTAGTATGGGTAAATCGAATTACCCATTTTCGAGATACACAGTGCACTGTTTTCTGTTTTAGGATATTTTTCCAGTTTTGTAAAACGAATTTCAAACTCGATTTTATTATGAGTAATCCATTGTACTAGTGTATATTAGTATGTATATATGTAGTATATATGTATATGTGAGTGTGGGTGAGATTTGGGAGTAATTGGTAGTGTATATGTGTAGTTGTATATATATACATAAGTATGTATATATGTTATTGTGTGTATGTGTGTTGGGGCTCTTTGGTTCCAGATTTCTGGAACCACTTCCCCCCCTGTCCAGACTTCTATCACCCCCTCTCTTTCACTGTCCTCTCTCTATGTCTCTCACCCTTTGTCTCTCTCTCTATGTCTCTCTCTATATATATAGTATATATATGAGTTTATATATATATAGGTATATATATATATATATATATATATATATATATATATATATATATATATATATATATATATATATATATATATATATATATATATATATATATTTGTATTAGTTTTCATATAGTGATATTATATATATATGTATGTGGGTTTGTATTGTATATAGTATTCACATATTGATATATATATATATAGATATCTAGGGTATGAAGGTATTACATAGGCCATAGGCCTATGTGATTGTTGTGTATGTATATATATATAAGGTTATATATATATATGTGAGTATATATATATATATATATATATTATATAGAGTTGAAAACCTATAAGTCACTAGCCTATAGAAACCTATGACTAGCCTATGGCCAAGATACTAGCCTATGGCTTTGAGGCTAACCCAACTAACCCTAATGACCTAAAACACTACTAGTGACCCTTGTTGACTAAGGGTTGACCAAAGTCAACCTTAGGTCAAAGTTGACCTAGTTAACCTAGAATTGACTAGGAATGACCTAAAACAACTAGTTTGACTAGTTTGACTAAACCCTAACTAGTTTGACTAGTGTTGACCTAAAATGACTAGTTTAACTAGTTGACTAGTGGGCCTAGTTTGACTAGATAATTGACCATTGTTGACCAAAGTCAACTATAGGTCAACCATGACCAAATTGACCTAGAAATGGCTTGGATGAACATAGAAGGACTTGTTGACTAAGATTTGACTAAACCCTAGGCTATTAACTAGTTGGTTTAGGTTTGACCTATATATGAGTATACTATTGTGACTTGGGTTTTGTGGAAGGACTTATGTATGGGTTAAGTTAGATACTTAGAGTCAAGTCATGATTTGAGATTGGAATGTGGGATTAGCTTGAATATAGGATTAAAATTGGTATTATATATATATGTATATATATGTGTGGTATACTTGTATAGGTATTGGTTATACCTTAACCTTGTGGTATTAACTTAGATAGTTGACCATTGACCTAATCACCTTGCTGACTAGTCTTTGTTTGACCCAAAACCTTAGTTGGTCTAAGTTTGACCTAGACTTGACCCAGATTGATCATGTTGACTAGTATTTGACTAGTTTGATTAGAATGTTGACCAAGAGCTGACTTTAACCTAGATTTGACTAACCTTGACTTGTTTGACCTTGTTTGACTTTATTTGACTCAGTTTGATCCCCTGTGACCTAGTATGACTTTCTGTGACCCAGTTTGACTATTGAGTTGACCAAGAGTTGACTTTTGACCAGATTGACCTAGAATCATGTAGTATGTATTGTATACATTATTTTTACCATTGTGGATATATTGTGACTTGTATTGCTCTGATTAGGAGCCATATACCTCTCCTCAGACAGCATATTCTCTACAGACATTCATACAGCAGGCGAGTACATTCTCTGACCGTTTCATACTTGTTCAGGCTTTACTTTTCGCTCTAGATTACTTTACTTGTTGCTGTCACATTGGTAACACGGATTGGTACTATATGGATCTTTACATGAGATGTTATCCCTCTCGGGAGCATCAGGTACTTCATGTTATGTGTGTTTCACTATCATCATGTACTCCTATGCTTCTATCATTTATGTGCACTCATGTGATCATGTACTCTCATGTTTACTGAGCCCTCATGTATACTATCATGTGCACCCTTTCATGGGCCCCATGTGATATCATGTATAATAACGTAACTTGTATAGATCCTTGTGTATTGATTGGGGAAACGGGAGAGTAGAAGTGGACATGTGAATAATTCCAAAGTAGTCATGTGCAAACTCAGTAGTGTAATCATGTATAAATTCTAGCCATTCACATGCCTATCTTGTGCTCTACATCACTAGTCACTTACAGTTCTCTATATACAGTAGATATTTCATTACAGCTATCTCTTTTACAGCGTATATTTCCTTTCAGCAGTTCATGTATCTTACTCTATTGCCTGTATCGTATTTCCTAACCTGATATGAACTGCGTGAGATGTATTGTGCTCGTTCCTGTCCTGACTGGACCTGTTGAAAATATTACAGAGGATGAGGATGAGGCCCTGGTGTCTACCTATTATGGAGCAGGACTAGATGATACTTATGTTGTGGACCCTCAGCAGGATCCACCTGCAGCTGAGGATGTTGCCCCAGTAGTCTAGGCTAGTTTAGTTAGACAGTCTTTCGGTATTATCTTTTGTCTCACATTCTGAGTTGTATTTTGAGATGTTGAGATATATAGACTCTTAGACTTATTGTAGTATGAGTTGACATTCTGGTGTTATGTTATCCTAGACACTTGGACATTTTCATCTATTCTACTGTTCTCTTTGAGTTACTGTCTATCTATCTATCTTTCATTCTTCTACCCTAGATATGATTGAGATGTATATTGTTATGTCACCTCCATTCGGAGAGTATAAACTGAACAGGTACCTTTATATTGTTAGATGATTAACCTAGGACAGCGTTCTACCGCCGACACTGCGGCGTAGGCTAGGCGTTGTTACGTTCTTGTACCCTAACAGTGGGTACGGGTCGTGACAGGAATCGATCGAATCGGTCGAACGGGAATGGTTGAATTAAGATCCATTCCCCGTTATGGAATGGCTTCTTCGGAACCAAGTCCCATATTCAGCGGGTTGTGCCTCAAAGATAGACTCTGCGGCTGAGTCGGGAGAGACCTTCTGTTTCTCTGTTTTTTATGCCGCACTTGTGTTGGTTTTGGCTTTGATTTTCTCAATGTATTTTCGTTAATATTTTTGATGGTTTTCGTGGCTTACATTTCGAACTCTCATTTCATATCGAACTCCTTGAATAATACAGTATTCTAATCGGTAGCTTGTGCAATTTCAGGTAATCGTATAGGCGACGTCTAGCGTGACCAAACAAGTCTCTCGCCTCAAGCAAACTCAAGGTGAGTAGATGACATTTCTCTTCTTGACCTCCCCTTTCTTAGTTCAATCGATAACCTTATCGCGAATGAAATAATAGATGCAAAGCCACGGACACACTATAAATTTGTAGAACTGTGTTAACAAAAGATTGACTCAGATAAGGCGATGCCATGACAAGGCGGGACACGATGTACTGGTCAAGTTCTCAAAAGAAATATAGACTATGCCTTAATAACTAAATTGTTCTAAGCACGGTCATGGACAACTTGTCGACAAGGTAAAAGTTTTTTCGAGCGGCAACCCAGGGCCACGGGACCGTTTCGACCTAGGAGGAAACAGGATATAGTTGTGCTGGATGATAGCACGGGTTAGGCGAGAACTTGCAACGGGACTCGCTACTTGCGTTGAAAGGGCCCCGACTAACAAAGCTATAAGTCCAGGATGGCGTGTGATGTCAGTGACCAATCACACATAAATTGCACACGCTATGCTAGCGATAATAATTGACATGGAAGAACATGGTAAGTCACATTGTATGGCACGCTCTACCGTAGGTAAGTTCTAGCGTAGTTTACATTATGCTTATCATATGCTTGTCTGAAATTCATTAGGATGGTTAGAAAGATTCACCAACTAAGTCATATAAACTCTTTAACCAAATGAGAGTACGGAACTTAATTTGCCACGCACCAGTACAATGTGTAATGTATTGATCCTCGCTCTCCATACAGGTACCCCGAACCAAGAAGGATGTGCCACTTAAGCTCAAGGCGACGCAAGTACATTGAAGCCTCGTCCGTGTGTTGAAAGCTTGTTTTTAAATCCTTTTGAAGACTCCACATTCAGTCCAGAAAAAATGGCATCTCGACTCCCCACTATTCCAGGTCCTTGGGAATATTTTGTTTGTAAAGGGGATGTAATGTATGGAACGACTATCTCATCAGTATTCATTTTATAATTGAGTGATGTTGTAGCCCGTGCGGCACTGATTGTAATGGAGTCTTTTAAATGAAGTTTTATTACCAATGAAAACAAAAGTTTCACTCATTTCAATGTGTTCAATTTCTCTGCGTACTCTATTTGATGTTGTGTTTCGGATAACTTTATGATTATGCCTTGTGTGATCGCAACTTAGATTCGCACGGCATCACATCCGGGGGACGACTATCGATTCTTCGGAATCATGGCGTGACAAAATGGTATCAGAGCACAGCTTTACATCCTTGGCCTTCCGTCTAAAGTCTCCAACCTTTGACCTCGTATCGATGAGATAAGTTATTCCATACAATGAGTCTAAAATATCTTGAGACTAATGTGTGTGTCTATGTATTGCAGAGGAGACGGAACCCGTGGCAGAAACCGTGGCCAAGCAAGAACAAAGTGCTTCGAGCGGTTCGAGAAGCTTGCGGGCCGGACCTTCTAACAATGCCATCGAGAGGATGTTGCGCATGATGGAGGCGCAGCAAAAATAGTCCGAGAACCGACATCAGCAGACGGAGGCACGACAGGCCCAATTTGAAGCTCGCTTCGATGCCCAAACCAAGATACAGCAAAAGCATCTTGATACTCTACAACAGATCGTCCAAATGATTGTGGCTAATAGAAACTCCGTAACTGGCCTACTGTCACCGAGCCGACGGGTTAACCCACTGAAGTCGATCGAGAGGAGCCCGAGCGTTAACCGACGACACCGAAAAGATGCAACTTTGAAGTATCAGAATTCAAGAAAGCGTGCCGCACTTCTTTCAGCAGTACGGAAGGCCCTTCTATGGCAATCGATTGGTTGGAAGAGATTGAAGATCACTTCGAGCTCCCCGGTATTGAAGAATCCAAGCAAGTCGCCTGCGCACAACTTCAACTACGTTTGAATGCACACGACTGGTGGGGCATACACAAATGAGCGATCCGACGTTATAACAACTCAGCGCCGATCTCTTGGGCCACGTTCCGTAAAGCCTTTGAAGTCGAGTAACTTCCCTCCGTCGTACGTCAAGAGAAGGAAAATAAATTCTTACAGTTGAGGCAAGAGAACCGGATAATAGAACAGTATGCCACAAAATTCAATAAATTATCCAAATTTGCTGGTATGTTGCTTCCTACAGAGGAGTGTCGTGTACGACGGTTCGAAGTGGGTCTGCGACGCTCTATATGTACTCATATAGCGGTTCTGGAGTACAAGACCACGGGCGATACTCTAAATCATGCCCTCTGTCTTGAGAGCCAATACCCTCCCGTTGGTGCAGACGTTGTGCACAATTCCAACCACAAATGTCTTAGCTATATGAGAGGCAACAATCACACGTTAAAGCATCCAAACCATGGCGGCTACCAGGGACATAACCTGTCATCTCATTGTGCCAAGTGCCATTCCTTTGGGCACAATGCCAGCAAGTGCTTTGTCCTCGAAGGAGGATGCTTCTTTTGCGGACAGAAGGGTCACCAAAAGCGAGACTGCATGGCCCGAAGACAACTTCTCAATGCTCTGCACCAACAAAACCGCCAAGAAAATCGAGGACAGACGCCCCGACCTCCTCAACCCACTCAACCCAACAACCAAGACCGACATCCTAATGCTCAAGGGCGCGTCTATGCCATGACGCAGGACGAAGCGTTCGCCTCGGACACGATAGTGACAGGTATATTATATTTCATTAATGTGCTTGCTCATGTACTGTTTGATTCAGGCGCTTCGTATAGTTTCATATCGGCGGACTTTGCTGTCGAGCACAAATTACCTATGATATCGTTAGACCTCGATCTTAGCGTAAGTATACCTTCGGGCGCGCCACTACTTACGAACTTAGGATGCGGTGGTGGAATCATCTGTATAGGGGGTCAAAGGTCGGTCTTGACGTGATAGTTCTGGATATGAAGGACTATGACATCATTCTGGAAATGGATTGGCTCGGCCCTTGCAATGCCACCATTGACTGCACAGAAAAGAAGGTCACCTTTCGCATACCTGGAGTGCCCAAATTCTGCTACTCGTATGGTGAAGCATTGTCGACGTGTATGGTAATTTCGGCAATTTCTGCTCGGAGGATGCTGCATTCAGGATGCGAAGGCTACTTGGCGTTCATTCGAGACATGCGACTAGATGGTGCAAACGTGGGTCAGACCGACGTTATGGCAGAATTTTTTGACGTGTTCCTGGACGAGCTACCTGGAATGCCACCCGATCGAGAAATCGAATTCATCATCAATACTTCCCTAACACCCGGTCGATCTCAAAAGCTCCGTACAGAATGGCCCCAGCAGAATTAAAAGAACTCAAAGTACAACTACAGGAATTACTTGACAGAGGATTCATCCATCCAAGTGTCTTGCCATGGGGTGCGCCTGTGCTATTTGTCAAAAAGAAGGATGGATCGATGCGGCTCTGCATCGACTATCGTGAATTGAATAAGGCCACCGTTCGAAACAAATACCCCTGCCCCGTATTGACGATTTATTTGATCAGCTCCAAGGTGCCACAGTATTTTCGAAGATTGATCTTCGATCGGGTTATCATCAGGTCAAGGTCAGGCCAGAGGACGTGCCGAAGTCTGCCTTCCGCACTCGTTACAGCCACTATGAGTTCTTGGTGATGCCATTTGGCCTGATGGATGCTCCTACCGCCTTCATGGATCTAATGAATCGGGTGTTCTGTCTATTCCTCGATAAATTTCTAGTAGTCTTCATAGACGATATCCTTGTCTACTCGAAGGATCGAGCACAACACGCAGGTCATCTGTGGACCGTGCTCCAGACCCTCCGAGAGAATCAGTTGTTTGCGAAGAGGTGCAAGTGTGAGTTCTGGCTAAATAGCATATCTTTTCTTGGGCACATCATCTCTGCTGAAGGCATTTCATTCGATCCGAAGAAAGTTGAGGCAGTTGTTGATTGGAAACGGCCTGTATCTGTCAATAAAATTTGAAGCTTCCTCGGTTTGGCGGGTTACTATAGATGCTTCGTGAAGGACTTCACGAAGATCGCATCGCCCTTGACTCGCCTCACCCAAAAGGGAGTCGCGTTCGAATGGTCAGACGACTGTGAAGCTTCATTCCAGGAGCTAAAATAACTGTGAGACTCGTCTCACTGTATCAGTATTTATGTACGAGTACGTATTTTGAGCCATATTTCGTATTTCTTAATTTTTGAATATTTTAAATTTTTCCAAAGTATAGGTTAAAACTTGACTTGGTTTAATTTGGTTCGGTTCAACTTGGTATTTGGCTTGGTTTGGTTTAGGCGGGTTTGAGATGAGAAGGTTTGTATAAAAAACCAACTCCTCTCTCTCTCTCTCTCTTCCATTATTTCATTTCTCTCCATCTTCATCCTCTTCATCGTCCTCCAACCTAAGACAAGTACACCTTGCTAAATGTTGGACAAATGCTATTTTGTTTGTTCTAAACTCTTTCTTACATGATTCTAAGCATCTTTAGAACTTGGAGTTTTTGATTTTCATGGATGAATTCTTGTAGATCTAAGTTTATAATCTTTTTTCTTTTTTTGGATTTTGATCTACTAAACTTCATTATTTTCAAGTTTTGATTATTCTATGTTGTAGAGAATTCAATTTTACCCAAAATGGACCTTTGAAAAGTTAGATTTCGACTTGTTTTGAAGAAGTTATAGCCAAATGATTTTTTAGTCATCTTCTATGTTCATCTGGCAGCATGTCGCAGTTGGTCCGCATGATGTCGCGAATGGGCCGTATAGTTTGCATGTCGCAGTTGACCCGCATGATGTCGCGAATGGGCCACATAGGCCGCATGTCACAGTTGACCCGCATGATGTCGCGAATGGGCCGCATAGGCCGCATGTCGCAGTTGACCCGCATGATATCGCGAATGGGCCGCATAGGTCGCATGTCGCAGTTGACCTGCATGATGTCGCGAATGTGCTGTCACCCCCAGTTTTTGAATTAGGGGTATTTTCATCATTTTCAAGTTTTATAATTTTTTTAGGAATTTTATTTGATTTTATATGATTTTTAGGGATTTATTTGAGTCGGTTTGAATTTTATCCAATTTGGACTTAAATTGAAGACCCGGGTAGCCTGGACACTAGTGGGACCCACATACTAGCTGGGCTTGGCCCACATACTATCCTAATTAGGCTAGAAACTATAAACCCTATTTCCATGGCTTAATTAGTCATTTAAGAGCTTAATTAGTTAATTAAAATTTGACCGAAACGAACCGAACCAAACCCGAACCAACCCAACCTAAGTCTATTGGGTTTGGGGGCTTAATGGGCTTCACCCAAACCCAATATCCCCCCCCCCCCACATGGCCGGCCACAAGATGGACAACCCATATTTTCTTCTCTACAAGTAAACTCTCTCTCTCTCTCTCTAATTTCTTTCTTCTTCCCAAAGCTTTCTTTCCTCCAAGAAAACCTATTCTAGGTATGTAATTAATTCTTCATTTATTATCTTTTGCATTTAATGTCTTCACAATAATTGTAGAGGGGGGATTCTCTACACTTTACCCACAAATTTTCTAGGATTCCCTAGAAATCTAGGTTAGGGATTATTTGGGGGTTTTCTAATTAGAATGGTATATATATATATATATATATATATATATATATATATATATATATATATATATAATAATAATAATAATAATGTTGGGGATGAGAGCTGGTGCTCTCTGGGCTCCATGGGCTGCCGGCGCGTGGGGTCCCTTCTCCGGCGAGCCCCGGCGCGCCGCCGGCGGTCCTCCCTGCCCCTGCGCTGCCTGGCTGCCATGGCCGGCCTGGCCCCTTGGTCCAGTCCCCCTCCGTGGCTAGCCTCCCCCTCCGCTCCACCCCGCCGGCGCTGTCGCCCCCGGCGTCCTCGGCGTCGTCCCCGGCGTCCTCCGCGGCGTCCTTCTCCTCCCCCCCCCCGCGGTCAGCCTCCTCCCCTCCCTGCTGGGCCCTCCCCCTTTCCCCCTCCCCGCCCCCCCGTTCCTCCCCCCCTCCGCCTCCTGCGGCTCCCCCGGCGCCTGACCCCCCTCCTCCTCCAGCTCGCCTCTCCCGGCGTCGGATCAGCCCCGAGCCCTCCCCCTGAGCTCCTCGCCCAAAGGCTAGCCCCCTCGCTTCCGGCCCCGCCCGCCCACATGTTCGCCCCCCTGACCTCCTCTCTGCCGCCCTCGTCCGTCGGCCTTGCCGCTGAGCCGTCTCCCCTCTCGGCCGCGGCCCCATCCCCCTATCCCCTCCCCCCGAGGCGGTGCCCCTGCCCGTGGTGCACCCTCCCTTCCGACGTCCACGCCGTCTTCCCGGCTCCATTTGTGTGGCCGAAGCCCCCGTCGAGGCCCCCTGGCCCTCCGGTGCCTCCCTTCTAACTCCGGTGGCGGGCTAGTAGGGCCCCTGCTCCGTGCTTCTCTTGGCCGGAGCTCCTCCCCCTGCTCAGTTCAACTCCCTCGCCTGGGCGAGTGGCCCCTCCGGAGCTAGCCCCCTAGAGCGTGGTCGCCGTCCCCCTCCGCCAGGGTCCACCGGCGTCGAGGCCCCCAGTCAGCTCCCCAGCGGACTTCCCCCCCACCACCTCCTCGACGTGGCTCCCGCCAGCGTTCGGCTCGAGCTGGGGTCCCTCGCCGGGTCGCGGCTCCTCCGACGTGCCCCCTCGGCGGACCTGAGCTTCTCCTCCTCGCCTCGGGCAGCTCGCCGAGACTTTCCTCCGCCTAGGATGCTCCTTCCGCCCTTCCCCTCCTCCCGGCAGCGGCGGACCCTCAGGCGTCCCCAGCCTTGGCTCCGCCCCCTCCGTCGTGGGCTCGCCGCGGCCAGCGTCTTCTCCTCCCCTCCCGGCGGTGGCGTTGACTCCCCTACGGTGGCGCCACTCCCTCCGTGGCGTCGACCCCCCCCGGCGGAGCCCCCTCCCCGGCGTCGACCTCCTGGCCGCGCGCGGGTGGCCCGAGCCGCCCCCTCGGGACCCCCGCCCCCTCGGACCGGCGGCGTCTCTCCCCTCCCTCCTGTTCCCGATGGCCTCCGTGCGGCTGTCCCGAGGCGTCCCCTCGGGTTCCGCCCGCTCCCTCGGGACGGTCGACCCCTTGGGCCCCGCGCCCATTCGGGTCACGTGCCTCGTCCAGGCCACGTTGGCTCCCCCCGCTCGTTGGGGCTTGCGTTTTCATTTTCTTTTGAATTTTGAATCCCGGGTCTGCCTCTCGAGGGACCCGGTTGTAGCCTCGTTTGTCCTGTTCAGTTTCAATAATATATGGTTTCTGTTAAATATATATATATATATATATATATATATATATATATATATATATATATATATATATATATATATATATATATATATTTGAATTTGTGTGTGTGTAGAGGAATGAGAGTGGTGGTGGTGTTGTCATGAGAGTGGTGGTGGTTGTGTGTGGGAGTGAGTGTGTGTGAGTGTTTGTGTGAGTGTGTATGTATATATATATGTAGCTATATGTGTGTGTGGGTGTATTTATATATATATGTAGATATATGTGTGTGTGTGTATTTATATATATATAGATAGATGTGTGTGTGTTTTGTGTATAGGAATATATATATATATATATATATATATATATATATATATATATATATATATATATATATATATATATATAGGTGGATATATATATATATATATATATATATATATATATATATATATATATATATATATATAGAGAGAGAGAGAGAGAGAGAGAGAGAGAGAAGAGTAGAGGATGAAGTAAAAGAAGAAGAGGAAGAGAACTGCAGCAAGAGCAGCAAGCAGCTGCAGCAGTAGCAGCAAGCTACAGCAGTGGCAGCAGCAAGCTGCAGCAGTGAGCAGCTCCCCCCCATTTTAGCCCCCATTTGCCCAATTTACCCCATCGTATATATATATATATATATATATATATATATATATATATATATATATATATAGGTAGTATATAGTTAGATGAGATTAGAAAGATTAGAAGAAGAAGTTAGAAAAGATTTAAGAAGAAGAATTAGAATAGGAAGAGAATGAGAGGAATTGAGGAAGATAATGAGATTAGGAATTAGAAGAAGATTAGAAAAGGAAGAGAGAAAGAAAGAATAGGAAGAAGGAAAAGAATAAGAAGAAATTGAATAAGGAGACTAGAAGAAGAGTTAGAAGGAGAAGAATTAGAAGGGTAAAACTTAGAAGAGGAATGAGAAGTAGAAGTATAGGAATACAATATAGGGAAAATCGAGTTAGAGAGTGAATTTGAGCTCCGAGTATCGGAACGCGACGAAACTTGGCGTAGGCCTAGAATACGTGAATTAGATTTTGCGGGTAGGCTCCCGAATTGAAATCGGGGTCGTAGGGCGCCGGTATCGCGCCGTACCATTGCGTATCTTGAAATATTCAAGATATCGGCAATGGGCCGTATCATGGACTAGACGTCCACTTTACCTAGGTATCTTGGTAGGTAACGTATGTATAGGTTAGTATCTTACTACCCTAGAGAGCACGGGTCAAAATACCAAGCGTATGTAGGCTAACTTGATAATTGCCCAAGTTAGAATTTTACCTTTTTAAAGGGTAAAATAGGATATTGGCCTACGGCCAAGATTTGAGTTTTCAAGTCCAAGATGGACTTGGATATAGGTTGTAGAGGTTGGTAATGATTAGAAATAGCCGTCTAGACCTAGTCTTGACTCCGATTGACCACGGTTGACTTTTTAGACCAAAAGTTAACTATGGATTAACACTTTACCCAATTTAGTCCCAAATTCCATTAAACTTGGACGGTTAACCAAAAGTCAACTATTAGTCACCAGTGACCTAGGGTTGACCTAGAGTTGACCAGAGTTGACTCGTTGACTAAAAGTCAATTGTAAGTCAACTTTTGAACTAGTTTGATTCGGATTGACTTCCAATGTCCTTCTATGACCAAGATTGACCCAACTAGACATGTCTTGACCTAGAATGACTTAATAGGATTTAATTTGATTTAACTTTACTTCCTAAACATAGTATTGATACGTCTTGTTCTCTATAGGTCCTCGAGACACTGCAGTGGACCCGGTTGACATATTTTATCATCTTATAGGCGAGTACATTCTCTGATACTTATTCCCAATTTATGATAACTGTTATGATTCATGTACTTAGTATTGATATGCTTATTCCTGACACATGGTTCTCACGGATTGGTATTCTTGGATCCCGACGAGAGATGTTTCTCCTTCTTAGGTTGGGATGTATTGTGCAAGCTTTCTTGTAGTTCTTGCTCAATATATGGTCACTGATTCTAGAGAAGGCTAGCTACCTTCTCATTAGAATCTCGTGCAGTGACGTGTCCTGTTTGGATCCATTCTACCAGTTGGGGTAGGGGGAGTAGTAGCGTATGCCTGTGATCATATCCCCTTGCATTCTTGAACAGTGTGAGTCATATACCGCACTTATGACTTGCCAGGCCAGTTCTCGACAGGTACCCAAGCCGATCACAAGTTGAAACTACTACTCACACACATTAGATATATGGCTTACCTTGATTCGTGTACATACCATGATTTAGTTCTACTTTCTTGTTCTAGCTTTAGCTCTACAGCTTACCATGCCATGATACATTTATGTACACTCCATGATTCATTGTATATGCTCTATTTACAGTCTTATAGCTTTTATTCTATCTTGAGATCTGTTATGAGATATATGTACTCATTCTATCCTGACTGGATATGTTAACAAAATATTATAGATACAGACGAGGGGGATTGCAGTACCTACTACGGCCCGGATGACGTAGTGGGCTTAGACTTGGTCCCGCAGGGCTTAGCTCCGCCTGACGAGACTTTACCACTTGTTTAGTTAGAGTAGGTCTTTTGTACTGGACTTTGTCTCTAGTTACTTTTGAGACTGTACTACATTTGGATTGTATTAGAGATTGGACTTGTATATTATTTGTGTTTGGACTTGACAGGTTATATTTTATCGTCTTGTTGTCTTTATCTTTCAGTCTTTACTTTATCATCTTAGATTGTGATTGAGCACTCATATATATATTCACTACTTGTCCTCCGTTCGGAGTTGACCATATTCTCGACAGGTTTTTGATATATATATATAAACTGTTGTTAGAGTAGAAAATCTACAGCGTTCCACGCCGTTTTTTCGGTGAGGGCTGGGCGTTGTCACATACACGTGCCCTTATAGCGGGTGCGGGTCGTGACATGTGCCACATGAGCCACATGTCGCAGTTGACCCACATGATGTCACGAATGTGCCACATAGGCCGCATGTCGCAGTTGACCCGCATGATGTCACGTTTGTGCCGCATGAGGCCGCATGTCGCAGAATGGGCCGTATGTCACAGAATATGCCGCATAGTGCCTGTTTTGGTTGTTTTGGCTATTTTATGTCTTATTTGCATGATTTGTGGCCAGAATCTCTCTCAACTTCCAGCATGAAAGTTGTAGATCTTTTCCTTGGCTTCAAGAATATGTTACTAACTATTTTATGCAAGTTTCTTTCATTCTTGATATGGAGCTTATGATTGCATTACATGTTTTCTATCATGGCCTAAATTGCGACAACCCTACCTAATAGCTTGATATTTCTTTAATGAATGAATTTCTTAACATGTTTTGATAATATTATACAGTTAGAGAATAATTGTACCTCCTTACATTCTTGACACTAGCACAGAATCAATTATTATTTTATGCCAATTAGTTGCTTATACTTATCCCCTCTCACATGTCTGGATATGTCCTTCCCTTCGAATATTTCTTATGTGATATGATATATATTTTCATTCTTTTCTGGATTTATTGTACCTTACAATCTATGCCATGGTTAGAATTTCTTTATAGTGACCCGTTGTGGTGCACTCATAATTTATGCCTTTTCTTTGCTTTACATGATAGTGACCCGTTGTGGTGCACTCTTGAACATGTCTTTCTCTACTTTACATGATAGTGGCCCGTTGTGGTGCACTCTTGAATATGTCTTTGCATGATCAATATGATAGTGGCCCGTCGTGGCACACTCTTAACAAGCAACCTTAACATAATAATTCTTGATGGTGGTCCATCGTGACGCACTCTTGACATGATAAGTAATCTTGATAAGTAACCTAACATGATAATCTTGAATGCTGTTGCGACGGCTATCTTGACATGCTGATTAATATCTTGACACCGTGGGTGATTGTTCTTGAATGTGCTTGTGTAAGCTACCAGTCTCGTCTTGCATCATGTCTAGGACTTGCATCCCTGGTTACCACGGTCAGGAATTCATACTGAATCTGACTAGATTAATGACTAAATTTATCAAGTAGTTCATTAAGAGATTTTCCAGTCACAGGCAATCCCATTATCTGGACGCTTTAATTGGCCTTGTAGTCTGCCGTTGAGTAGGGCGCATTTCCAGCACACTGTCATGTGTTGCACCCCCAAGTCACCATGGGATACATTTGTCTCCTGGCGATGTATCCACCTAATACAACTTTCAACCTGCGAAAGGATAACTGGATAGCTGCAGGGCTTGGGACTGTTGGAACATCTCATTGCATCTTGCTAGTAACTAGGCTTGTGATAACCCTAGTTAGTTAAAGTATCAAGCCGTACTCATTGCTTGGCCGTGATTGATGGATGGAGTCAGTCCAGTCCAATCTAGTTTTGTCTAGGCAGTGTCCGTATGTTTATTTCAGTGCACTATGGTTTATGCTTACTTTTATCAATGAATGATCGGAGGCTAAGTTCTATTTTAGAGAAGGGTTACAACTCCGGTCCTTGTTTGGTTTAAGGGTTATAACTTGACTTTCGAAATAGTTCCTAAGTCATCCTATCATTGTCATTCTATTTTTGTTCTAACATGCTTACATGTTCTGTTATCTCATACATGCTTAGTTCTCTCACAAGCTATATATGATCCCTATGCTGGGTCACCATGCTCTTATGACCCGACTATCTCACAAGTTCATATGTTCAGTTGATTTTACATGTTCTCAAGCTTCTGTTTACTTAATATGTCTATACTTACATTATGTCACATGTTAATTACTTTATGCTCCAAGATGCTTACTTATTGTCTTGATCCTATGTTCGGGATAAGTGCATTGGTAGTGCACGAGTCTCGATCTGTTCTTACTCATTTGTATCTCTAATTGTTGATGTTAGTGACCATCTAGAGCACCAGAGTACCTGAGTGAGTTTCTTGTTTCATTCTTCCACATGATATGTATATTAGTCTTTTGTGGTGTTTAGCTTCCGAGCACGTGTTTAGCTCGTGTTTTGGTTCTTGATATCTAGCCTACGGGCCTAAACATGATGTGCGTATTCTAGACTATAGCTAGAGCTTATCATGTATGACTATTACTCTTGCTAGTTCTCTATTTTGGTATGACTAGCTTCATGATCATCCATGTATAAATGGTTTGGAACGCTTTACTATTGTATGTCTGATGATCATACTTCTTGTACCTTGTATAATTGCTTGTGATTGAGATACCTAGGATTGTTTAACCTAGGATCGACTGTTGAATTGTAGAAGTAACCCCCATGTCTTGATAGCTTATACGTAATTTCAGAGTACTGGTGTACTTTGGGATTGCGTAGCTGGCCTTGTCCGTCCCTACTTGCTAGTATTCTGGTTCTGGGACGTGACAACAGCGGCTCGTTTCGATCCCGATACTCGCTCTTTCTGAAGGAACCAAGGGATTTCAAATCTTCAGCGATGCTTCTTGCCAGGACTTGGGGTGTGTGCTCATGCAGCAGGATAAGGTGATATCTTTTGCTTTCCAACAGCTAAAGCCGCACGAGAAAAACTATCCCACGCACGACCTAGAACTAGCGGCAATTGTGTTTGCGTTGAAGCTGTGGCGTCACTATCTTTATGGTGTGGTGTGCAAGATTTATACGGACTACAAGAGCCTCAAGTATCACTTCACCCATAAAGAACTAAAATTACGCCAGATACGATGGCTGGAACTGATTAAAGACTATGACTTGTCGATCGACTGTAAATCGGATAAGGGAAATGTTATGGCGGATGCGCTGAGTCGGAAGTACCTAGCTTCACTATCCATCAACTGTCGACTGCTGCATGATTTGAAAGAAATGGGCATTGAACTCCGACTTTGATTTAGAGACGTAGAACTGGCACAACTGTGGCTAGAACCGAGCCTATTAGAGAAAATCAAGTCTGCTCAGAAGGACGATCCATACCTGGAGAAGATGCGAAAGCTGATATCCATGGGAAAGGCATCTGACTTTGCAGAGGACGAGTAGGGAGTGTTGCGAGTGAAAGGTCGGCTATGTGTTCCGGATGAAGCAGAACTTAGAATGGAGATAATGTCGGAGGCGCATTATACAAAATATTCCTTGCATCCTTGTAGCACCAAGATGTATAAGGACCTCCGCATTGTCTTTTGGTGGCACGGCATGAAGAGGGATGTGGCACTCTTTTTGTCACAGTGTATGGCATGTCAGCAAGTTAAAACTGAGCACCAGCGACCGGGCGGAAAGATGCAGAACCTTGTCATTCCAGAGTGGAAGTGGGATCATGTCACTATGGACTTTGTTGTTGGCCTGCCAAAGACGCCACGGGAGAACGATGCCATCTGGGTTATCGTCGATCAATTAACCAAGTCAGCGCACTTTATTGCCATTAAAGTCACTTGGAGCATCGACCGCCTTGCTCAGATATATCTTGATAAAATAGTTCGGCTGTACGGGGTCCCAGTATCTATCATCTCTAATCGGGATGGACGGTTTGTGTCACGCTTCTGGTGTAGCCTTCACTCAGCGTTGGGGACCAAGTTAAAGTTTAGCTCAGCTTATCATCCTCAGACCGACGGCCAAACAGAGCGGATGAACCAGATTCTCGAAGACATGTTATGACCCTGTGCGATCGACTTGATGTCATGATGGGACATTCATCTACCATTGGCCGAATTTGCTATAACAACAGCTACCAGTCCAGCATCCAAATGGCGCCGTATGATGCTTTGTACGACCGAAAGTGCAGATCGCCCATTTGTTGGGATAAAGTCGGGGAACGGCAGATACTTGGCCCAGAACTGGTGGAGCAGACCGTATAAAAAGTTAAACTGATATGGGAGATATTGAAGATAACACATAGTCGAAAGAAGAGCTACGCCGACACCCACCGACGATCCCCTGAATTCCTGGAGGGCGATCACGTATTTCTGAAAGTCACACCTATGCGTGGAGTCATGAGATTTGGAGCTAAGGAAAAGTTGAGTCCAAGATTTATCGGTCCTTTCGAGATATTTAAGCGAGTCGCCCCAGTAGCTTACCAGATTGCATTGCCGCCAGCACTGTCGGATGTGCACAATGTCTTCTACGTCTCTCAGTTGCGAAAGTACGTACACGATCCGAGCCATGTGGTAGACTTTGGTCAGCTAAATCTGCAGGCAGACTTATCATATGTTGAAGAGCCTGTGCAACTCATAGAGTGCAAGGATAAACTGCTTCGAAATCGTTCCATCCCTCTCGTTCGAGTACTCTGGAAGAACCATGCGGTCGAGGAGTCGACCTGGGAACTAGAGTCGAAGATGAGGAAAAAGTTCCCTTCCATATTTTTCCTAGCAGTAGGTTCTTTTCTTAAGTTTTGAGGATAAAAATTTTTCTTAGTTGGTTATGGTGTAGTACCCCATCCCCACATCGTGCCCCGTTCTCCGTCCACGGGGTGCGCGAGAAATGAATACTATCGCCATCGATTCGGTCGGAATCGATAGGTCAGGATCGATCGAATCGGTCGAACGGGAACGATTGAATTAAGATCCATTCCCCATTATGGAATGGCTTCTTTGGAACCAAGTCCCATATTCAGCGGATTGTGCCTCAAGGATAGACTCTACGGCTGAGTCGGGAGAGACCTCCCGTTGCTCTGTTTTTTATGCCGTACTTGTGTTGGTTTTGAATTTGGTTTTCTGAATGTGTTTTCGTAAATGTTTTCGACGGTTTTAATGGCTTGTATTTCAAACTCGCATTTTATATCAAACTCCTTGAATAATACAATGTTCTAATCGGTTGCTTGTACGATTTTAGGTAATCGTGTAGGCGACGTCTAGCACGACCAAACAAGTCTCTCGCCTCAAGCAAACTCAAGGTGAGTGGCCGACCTTTCTCTTCTTGACCTCCCCTTTCTTAGTTCAATCGATAACCTTATTGCGAATGGAATAATAGATGCAAAGCCACAAACACACTGTAAATTTGTAGAACTATGTTAACAAAAGATTGACTCAGATAAGGCGATGCCATGACAAGCCGGGACACGATGTAGTGGTCAAGTTTTTAAAAAAATGTAGACTATGTCTTAATAACTAAATTGTTCTAAGCACGGTAATGGACAACTTGTCGACAACGTAAAAGTTTCCTCGAGCGGCAACACGGGGCCACGGGACCGTTTCGGCCTAGGAGTAAACAGGATATAGCTGTGCTGGATGATAGCACGGGTTAGACGGGGACTTGCAATGGGACTCGCTACTTGCGTTGAAAGGGTCCCGACTAACAAAGCTGTAAGTCCAGGATGGCTTGTGATGTCAGTGACCAATCGCACATAAATTGCACACGCTATGCTAGCGATAATAATTGACATGGAAGAACATGGTAAGTCTCACATTGCATGGCACGCTCTACCGTCGGTATGTTCTAGCATAGTTTACATTATGCTTGTCCGAAATTCATTAGGATGGTTAGAAAGATTCACCAACTAAGTCATATAAATTCTTTAACCAAATGAGAGCACGAAACTCAATTTGCCACGCACCAGTACAAAGTGTAATGTACTGATCCTCGCTCTCCACACAGGTACGCCGAACCAAGAAGGGCATGCCACTTAAGCTCAAGGTGACGCAAGTACATTGAAGCCTCGTCCGTGTGTTGAAAGATTGTTTTTGAATCCTTTTGAAGACTCCACATTCAGTCCAAAAAAAATGGCATCTCGACTCCCCACTATTCCAGGTCCTTGGGAATATTTTGTTTGTAAAGGGGGATGTAATGTATGGAACGACTATCTCATCAGTATTTATTTTGTAATCGAGTCATGTTGTAGCCGGCGCGGCAATAATTGTAATGGAGTCTTGTAAATGAAGTTTTATTATCAATGAAAACAAAAGTTTCTCTCATTTCAATGTGTTCAATTTCTCTGCGTACTCTATTTGATGTTGTGTTTCGGATAACCTTATGATTATGCCTTGTGCGATCACAACTTAGGTTCGCACGGCATCACGCCTGGGGGACGACTATCGATTCTTCGAAATCGGGGCGTGACATAATGGTATCAGAGCACGGCTTTACATCCTTGGCCTTTCGTCTAGAGTCTCAAACCTTTGACCTCGTATCGATGAGATAAGTTATTCCATACTATGAGTCTTAAATATCTTGAGACTAATGTGTGTCTACGTATTGCAGAAGTGACAGAACCCGTTGCAGAAACCTCGGCCAAGCAAGAACAAAGTACTTCAAGCGGTTCGAGCAGCTCGCAGGTCGGACCTTCTAACAATGCCATCAAGAGGATGTTGTGCATGATAGAGGCACAGCAAAAACAGTCCGAGAACCAACATCAGTAGACAGAGGCGTGACAGGCCCAATTTGAAGCTCGCTTCGATGCTCAAACCAAGATGCAGCAAAAGCATCTTGATACTCTACAACAGATCGTCCAAACGATTGTCGCTAATAGAAATTTTGCAACTGGCCTACTGTCACCGAGCCGACGGGTCAACCCAACGAAGTCGATCGAGAGGAGCCCGAGCGTTAATCGGCGGCACCAAAAAGATACAACTTTGAAGTATTAGAATTCAAGAAAGCGTATCGCACTTCCTTCAGCGGTACCGAAGGCCCTTCTATGGCAATCGATTGGTTGGAAGAGCTGGAAGATCACTTCGAGCTCCCCGGCATTGAAAAATCCAAACAAGTCGCCTGCGCACAACTTCAACTACGTTTGAATGCGCACGACTGGTGGGGAGTGCACAAACGAGCGATCTGACACAACAATAACTCAGTGCTGATCTCTTGGGCCACGTTCTGCAAAGCCTTTGAAGTCGAGTACATTTTCGCCGCCGTTCGTCAAGAGAAGGAAAATGAATTCATGCATCACGCTCGCACGGCAATGATTGTAATGGAATCTTGTTGTAGCCCGTGCGGCAATCTCATCAGTGTTCATTTTGTAATCGAGTCATGTTGAAGCCCTTGCGGCAATGATTGTAATGGAGTCTTGTAAATGAAGTTTTATTGTCAATGAAAACAAACTTTTTCTCATTTCAATGTGTTCAATTTCTCTGCCTACTCTATTTGATGTTGTATTTCGGATAACCTTATGACTATGCATTGTGCGATCGCAACTTAGGTTCGCACGGCATCACGCCCGGGGGACGACTATCGATTCTTCAGAATCGGGGCGTAATAGTGACAGTCCCATGAGTAGAAAAATTGGATATCCGCAGTAATTTCTCCTCAAACATGGACTAACCCAAATCCTGGCTAGCCATGATCAACTTTTGATGTGCCCTTATAAAAATAAAAAAAAACATACGTACTGTAGTTGCAAATGAATTAAATAAAACTAAATGACTAAATGTACCTTTTGTAGACATAGCTCCCTCCTTGACACAACCAGCAATGAGAGTATTTATTACATCATCTCGCGCCTAAGAAAGAACGTAGCGTTAAAATCAGAAAAATTTTAAACTGAACAAGCCATCCCTTGCCCTTCTCTTTCTTCATTTACCTTCTCCATGACACATTCAGCAGCTGAGAAAACTAGGCTCATTATTGCTTGGTACCTTCTCCTTTCCATCTGCTTCGCGGTTTATAAGAATTATTGCTCTGCAGTCATTTCATCTTATATTAAAAGATTATCAAGAGCCCCAAGGAACAATCCCATAAATAGTCTAAGCCCACCTTAGCGAATTTCAAATAAGAACATGTGGCAACTAGCAAATATTCCATGTCCAAAGGCAGTAGGATAGGTAAGAGCTTTCAATGTATCAAAGCCAACATTAGCATTGAAATCACAATTTACCAGTGCCATATCCATGTTGTCTCCATTGGGTCGTCATTACTTTAGGAACTGTTCGGCTGTCTATAGATACATATATTGTAACATTTACATCAATTGTACTATTTGTTCAATTGTAAATATTGGAATATTTAGTATATTGGATGTCATATTTAGTAGATTGGAATATCCTGTGACATATTTGGTATGCCAGAATATGCCACAGGATATCCACAGTATATTCCATCATTATAATAATGACTGTAAGGCTATATAAAGCCAAGAAGACTATCAATAACACATAAAGAAATTACAACATAGTATCAAAGCCAAAATTCCATAAATCCTAACCCTAGCCGCCACCAACCGACCCCCTTCCAAACCCTAACCCAAGCTGCTACCCCCCTCTCCCTTCCCGCCGCCGCCCGCATCCCGTGTGCACGGCCAGAGAACCCCACGGCGGCTGCTGCTGCGGCTGCTGCTGCTGCAGTACTATTATACGCGCGCCGGACGCCTCCTACTTCCAAGGCGCGCACGGCTCCTGCAGCTGTTGTCGATACTGAAGCACGCAATGACACTCTTGTCACTGTTGTTCAATTTGTTCCAAAAGTTGACACCGAAGGTCTAGATATGATGGAAATACATATTCGGATCTAGAAGCGGACGATGAGGACAAACGTGACGTGATCATCAAAGAGGAGGATCGATGGAGGCGATCATCAAGAAGCTAGATCATGCGAAGGTTGTGACGTTGATGAAGTTGATAAAGATGTCGGCTGGTGAGAGTACGACACGAACGTCGACAAGACTAGAGCTTCTCTCCATCGATCTGAAGCTAGATGGACCATCTACCTATCTGAGTTGGTCACGACGGGTAAGACAAACCCTCGTAGGAAAGAACCTGGAGGGGTTCCTGTCGGGCGAGAAGACGGAACCAGACGAAGGCTCGACAAAATATGACGAGCGGAAGTCCACTCATATGGTGATCTACATCTGGCTTCTCAACTCCTTAGTCCAGTCTATTGCCGCCACATTCGACGATATTGAGATGGTGAAAGATGTGTGGAAGAAGTTAAGGCAGACCTTTGATGGTGTGAAAATAACTTACGGTCTTCCAGATCTAGGGGGAGATCGACGACACCGTACAGGGAGAGAGGATGGTACAGGAGTATGCCACAGAGTTGGAGCGTCAGTAACTGGATTACGACCATACCTCAAATCAAATAAGCTGCGGGGACACAATGTAATGCCCTGAATCCCGTTGTGGAGCATGGATCGTGCTAGCGGCCGAATGGCCGAGTCGGATGAGAATTGGGGAACTTTACCAGGATCACGAGATAATGAATTGGGATCATTTTCTCGTTATAGATTGGATTCTTTTGAAATGATGTCCAAGATGTAGTGGCACGCGTCTTGGGAGAAGAGTTCTATATAAGAGTCGCTTGCCCCGAGACTGTAGCCCTGCTGGTTTTTGATGTCCTTTCGTTGTTGGCTTTTGTGTGCATTTTAGTGATTGTTTTTTATGAATGTTTTCATGGAATTACTTTCACTGTCTGCGCATTCATATCGAATCACTGAGAGAAAGAGAAAGAAGTATACTGACAAGACGTTGGTGCCAATGCAGGTGCTAACGCAGTGAACCGAGCTTGACGTTGCGTGGAAGACCTCTTTCTCTCGGCAATTCACCAACAAGTGAGTGGCTTTGATCTTCGACGATCCTTAATCTTCGTGCATAATAATGGTAGACTTGTTATTGCGTTCGGTGCTTAATAAAAGATGTATAGTAATAACTCGGAAAGATAATGAAAGATAAATTATCACATGGCTAGGCTTATGTTGCAAATCAAATGATGCTTGTATGTTACGATATTAATTGTTGAACAGGTGATGCAAAGACCCAAGTATTGGGCGATAGGTATATCGGACTTCGGTTCGAAACAATGATAACACTAATGAATAGTCCCTTGGTTGGATAAATGAGTATACGAGCCTATGGCTCAAGGCAAGATGGTAAGATGGTAAGATGGCAAGATTATAAAATGGAAAATTGACAAGAAGAAATGACAACTACGACTTATGTGTGGAAGATGTTATTATCATGCATGTTGTGTCTCTTATTAGTTAAGTTGCATTACGTGTATGGTCATGGACAACTTGTGCACAAGGTAGTTCCCAGAACGGTAATCCACGGCCATGGACCCGGTTCGTCCTAGAGAGAACAAGGATTGATGCCGATATACTAGCATCGGTATACGGGACTTGCAGTGGGGCTAGCTATCTGCACTACAAGGGCACCGTGATACCAGTAAGATGGTTTGGCGTGTCGCCAGTGACCTTCATATAGACAGGTGTCATAGCTAACAATATTTTATGAAGGCAAGAGTAAGTGTTATTCATAAATATACAGGGATGGCTATCGACCACGGGTAAGATTCACCAAATTGGTGATCAATATGAATTGCTTATGTTAGAACAACATGAATTGCTTATGTTTCTAACATCACTGTGTGCTTTTTATATTTTTATCAAATATATGAATTTTAATGGACCCTATGGCAAGATAGAAAGATCACAAATAAATAGTGAACATTCATGTAATTTACTACTGTTGATTTATGGTAAGATTGGTCACGGCCGCTCACCAATACGTATGTGGCAATGTACTGACCCTCGTCTCCACATGTGCCAGGAATCTCGTGGATAATCTTAGACGCTGAAGGCTTGATGTCCGACTCTTTAGAAGCTTCACACTTCCTTGAAGTTTCCACTTGAAGAAGAAGGCATTTTGCTGAAGGTGGTTATTGCTACATTATTAATAAAGGGATATGATGTATGGAACAATTTGTATCTCATTTCAATATTTCTGCAAGTTGTAGCCAAGTTTGGCATTTCATCTCGGCTGTTTGAGAGCCTTATGTTTTCTATTTCAAAGATATCAATAAAGAGCTTATTCAGATCATATCTATGTTGTCCAACTTCTTTGTGAACTTGCTGCGAATCTCTATTCAAAATGTCTCTTTTATAAAAGGAACACGAGCACGCCTTGTACAAGTGCAATTCCAGACTTGTACGACATCACGTCTTAGCGAGGACGAACGATTCAGCGTGAATGAAAGCGGAGGCGAACGATTCTCCGAATCGAGGCGTGACAGTTTGGTATCAGAGCAAGGCTTTACTTCCTTGGAAATTTCTTGGTTTTATGATTTCAAAAATGACACAAGCTTTATTTATTTATTGAAAACTTTAGTTTTAATGTCCCGAAATGGGATGTTCCATACAATAAGTCCATAAATATTTTATGAGACTAACAAGCTTCTCTATTTTTGTAGAGATGACGAAAGCGGGCGCTGCGAGCAATGCGACTAGTTCAAGGGCGGTAGCCTCAACCGACCCGATAGAGAGGATGTTGTCTATGATGGAAAGTTAGTAGAGGCAAAATGCAAAATAATTTGAAGCCCAACAAAAGCAGCTAGATACCCTGCAACAGTTGGTCCGATCAGTGGTGAACAATGGGGCTCAAGGCACTCCAGTCTTAAGGGAGAGCGAGATTGTGTAGGCAGAGAAACCCCAGGCGGCTAAGAAAACAACTGTTGTGACCAACATCACTAAGTTCAAGAAAATCTGTAATAAGCCATTCAAAGGGACGGAGGAAGCCACCATTTATAGATTGGCTAGTGGAAGTAGAGACCATCTTGGGGCCCTGGGAATCGCAGGATCTAAGAGGGTATCATGTGCGAAACTACTGCTGGTTTCTAACGCACACTACTGGTGGCAAAGTCAGAAAAGGATTCTTGCGGGAGCGAATGGAATGACAAAAATTACTTGGCAAATGTTCCGGGAGGCCTTTCTTGCTTAGTATTTCTCTTCGACTGAGCAGCGAGCGAAGGAATTAGAGTTCCAAAAGCTTGAACAGGGAAACTTGACGGTTAAAGAGTATGAGGCAGAATTTTTAAGACTGTCACAGTATGTTATTACGAAGTTTACTGATGAAGCATCTAAGGCTCTTCAGTTTGATCAGGGCTTGAAGCTTGCTCTGAAGGCTCAAGTTGTGGTTCAAAAGTATAAGACTTTTCAGGAGTCTTATGAGCATAAAAGAGTTGGACCCACATTATCCTGCGACGGCGCCAGTGCAAGCATCAGTACAGAATATGCATAATAAGAGACCGAACAATGGGGGTTGATATGAGACGCTAAAGGGCCAGAATCACGGTGGCTATCAGAGACCCAACCAGATTGGGCCGTTCTGCAACAAGTGTCGCAACAGAGGACACTTTGCTAATGAGTGCAATGTCTTAGAGGGAGGATGCTTTAAGTGTGGTCAATTCGGTAATATGTCTCACAACTGTCCAGGGAGGGGCAACCAGAACCCTCCGAGGCAGCAGCATTATCACCAGTATCAACAGAATCGTGGATAGGCACCACGACCCCATCAGATACCACAGAATTAGAGGCCCGGTGCTCAGGACCGAGTCTTTACATTGACTCAGGAGGAAGCACTTGCATCAGATACTGTCATGATAGGTATATTGTTATTTAATGGCATTCCTGCACGTACTTTATTTGATTCTGGTGCTACGCATAGTTTTATATCTGAAGATTATGCTAGGGAACATGAAATCAAAATGTCAATACTGAATGTATATCTTAGTGTTAGTACTCCATCAGGAGTGGAGATGCCTACTAACATGATATATAGGGATGGTTACATATGTGTCCGGGACATGAAGCTATTATTGGATGTAATTGTGCTCGATATTAAGCAATATGATATCATTTTGGGAATGGATTGGTTAAGTGCATGTTGTGCGACGATTAACTATACGAAGAAGCGAGTTGTGTTTCGACTACATGGAAAACAGAATTATCTTACTCGGCCAGTTCGTCGGCTAAGGCATCGATGATGATTTCAGCTACTATGGCCCAGCGAATGTTACATTCTGGCTACGAAGGGTACCTTACTTCTATTCGAGACACACGTAAGAATGGTGCAGACTCAGCTAACACTGAAGTCGTGGCAGAATTTTCTGAAGTGTTTCCTGATGAGATACCTGGAATGCCTCCGGACCGAGAGATTGAATTCACTATCGATAAATTTCCAGATGCTCGTCCGATCTCAATGGCTCCGTACAGGATGGCGCCTGCTAAATTAAAGAAACTCAAGGTATAGTTACAAGAAATGTTGGATAGGGGGTATATCAGACCCAATGTTTCTCCATGGGGGCTACAGTGCTATTTGTAAAGAAGAAAGATGGATCGATGAGGCTGTGTATCGACTGTCACGAGCTAAACAAAGTTACAATCCAGAACAAGTACCCATTTCCTCGAATAGACAACCTCTTCGATCAGTTGCAAGGAGCGTCTGTATTTTCAAAGATTGATCTTCGTTCAGGCTATCATCAGTTGAAGATCAAACCAGATGACTTCTTAAGTCCATATTCCGGACCAGATATGGACACAATAAATTCTTGGGCATATCCTTTGGACTGACCAACGCCCCTGCTACTTTCATGGGTATGATGAACAGAGTCTTCCGGCCCTTCTTGGATAATTGCGGTCGTGTTCATCGATGATATCCTAATCTACTCGAAAAGCAGAGAAGACCATGTCCAGGATTTGAGGACAGTATTACAGACTCTACGGGAAAATCAGCTCTATGCCAAGTTGAGTAAATGTGAATTTTGGATGAGTAGCGTATCGTTCCTAGGACGTATTATCTCGGCAAAAGGTGTATCCATTGACCCAAAAAAAATTAAAGCCGTAGTGGATTGGAAGTAACCCACATCGGCGAGCGAGATCCGAAGCTTTCTTGGCTTGGCAGGCTACTACAGGAAGTTTGTCAAAAATTGTTCGAAAGTGGCAGTGCATTTAACTCGATTAACCCAAAAGGGAGTTGTATTTGATTGGACTGATGAGTACGAGACTAGCTTTCAAAATCAGAAGCAACGTCTCGTGTCAGTACCAATCCTTGCACTTCCAGACGGTGTTGAAGGATTTCAGATATATAGTGACACGTCCGGATTGGATTTGGGATGTGTATTGACTCAGAGATGGAAAGTGATATCGTATGCCTCAAGACAGTATAAGCCGCACGAGAAAAATTATCCAACGTACGATTTGGAATTGGCAGCGACAGTATTTGCATTAAAATTATGGCGGAATTACTTATATGGAGTGGCTTGCGAGATCTTCACCGATCATAAGAGCCTGAAGTACATCTTTACTCAAAAGAATTTAAATTTATGGCAAAAACGTTGGTTGGAGCTTATAAAAGATTACGACTTGACGATCGCGTACACCCTAGGAAAAGACAATATGGTGGCGGACACGTTCTGAGTCGAAACATTGTAGGATCAATCAGTATTGACAAACGAATACCGGAGAAATTAGAGAGCATAGGAATTGAGCTCCAAATTCATGGCCAAAATGCACAACTGGCTCAACTTCAACTTGAGCCGAGTTTGTAAGGAAAGATTAAGACTGCACAGAGGGTGGATGAGTTCTTGATTAAGATTGGCGAAATGATAGAAAAGGGTGAAGCAAGCGACTTCACCAGGTACAAGGACAGATCGTTGCGACTCAAGGGGAGGCTATGTGTCCCAAAGGATGAAGAACTCCAGAAAGAAATCTTGACGGAGGCTTATTATGCCAAGTATTCGTTGCACCCGAAAAGTAAAAAAATGTATAAAAATTATTGTACGACCTTCGGTGGCATGGTATGAAACAAGATGTGGCCCTCTTTGTCTCGCGATGCTTAGCTTGTCAACGAGTCAAGGTGGAACACCAGAGGCCCGACGGGGAGATACAGAACCTCGCTATCCGAGAATGGAAGTGGGATCATATAACCATAGATTTTATAGTGGGCTTGCCGAAGACACAGCGGGGGAATGATGCAATTTGGGTCATCATTGATCGATTAACCAAGTCTGCACATTTTATCGCAATCAAGACCACATGGAGCGTCGATCGGTTAGCTCAGCTGTACTTAGATAAAATTGTCTGCTTACATGGGGTGCCAGTATCAACAGTGTCGGATCGGGATGAAAGATTTGTATCACGCTTTTGGGGCAGTTTACATTCGGCCGTGGGAACATAATTGAAATTCAGTTCCGCATACCATCCACAAACCGATAGCCAGACCGAGAGGGTGAATCAGATACTTGAGGACATGCTACGGCTTTGTGCAATTGATCTGAAAACCAGTTGGGACACTCACTTGCAGCTAGCAGAATTTTCCTACAGCAACAGTTACCAGTCGAGTATACAGATGGCTCCGTAGGAAGCATTATACGGGCAAAAGTGTCGATCTCCAATTTATTAGGATAAAGTCGGTGAACGACAAGTACTTAGTCCAGAGAGGGTGAAGCAGGCCGTCGAGAAGGTCCGCATGATTTGGAAGAAGTTACTTGTGGCACAAAGTCGGTAGAAGAGTTATACGGATACTCATCGACGACCATTAGAGTGGTGGGCGATCACATATTTCTGAAAGTGTCACTGATGCACGGAGTTATACGATTCGGTGCGAAGGAGAAGTTAGGTCCGAGATTTGTTGGCCCGTTTGAAATCCTTATACGACTCAGCCCAGTTGCTTATCAGATCGCGTTACCACCGACATTGGATGGAGTGCACGATATCTTCTATGTTTCCCAATTACAGAAGTATGTGCATGATCCAAGCCATATGGTAGACTTCGGTTAGTTAGGACTAAAAGTTGACTTGTCTTATGTGGAAGAGCTCGTACAGATTTTGGATAGGAAGGATAAAGTTCTGCAAAATCGAGTTGTTCCTTTGGTTCGTGTGCTTTGGTGAAATTATTCCGTCGAGGAGTCGACTTGGGAACTTGAAGCAGATATGAAGGAAAGTTTTCCTTCGTTATTCGATCTAGGTGGGTTTGTGTTTAAGTTTCAGGGACAAAACTTTTTGTTAGTGTATTAATATGTAATGTCCTGAATTCCATTGTAGAGCACGGATTGGGCTTGCGACCGAATGGCCGATTCGGATGAAAATTGGGGAACTTTACTTAGGGAAACTTTACCAGGATCGTGGGATAATGAATTGAGATCCTTTTCTCGTTATGGATTTGAATCTTTTAAAATGATGCCCAAGATGCAGTGGCTCGCGTCTTCGGGAAAGAGTTCTATATAAGAGTCGCTTGTCTTGAGACCGTGGCCCTGCTGGTTTTCGATGTCGCTTTTGCTGTTGGCTTTTGTGTGCATTTTTGTGATTGTTTTCGATGAATGTTTTTATGGATTTACTTTTACTATCTAAGCATTCATATCGAATCACTGAGAGAAAGAGAAACAAGTATGCTGACCAGACGTTGGTGCCAATGCAGTTGCTAATGCAGTGAACCGAGCTTGACGTTGCGTGGAAGACCTCTTTCTTTCGACAATTCACTAACAAATGAGCGGCTTTGATCCTTCGACGATCCTTAATCTTTGCGCGTAACAATGGTAGACTTGTTATTGCGTTCGGTGCTTAATAAAAGATGCCTAGTAATAACTCGAAAAGATAACAAAAGATAAATTATCATATGGCTAGACTTATGTTACAAATCAAATGATGCTTGTATGTTGCGATATGAATTGTTGAACAGGTGATGCAAAGACCCAAGTATTGGGCGGTAAGTATGTCAGACTTCGGTTCGAAATAATGATAATACTAATTAATAGTCCCTCGGTTGGATAAATGAGTATACGAGCCTATGGCTCAAGGCAAGATGGTAAGATGGCAAGATGGTAAAATGGCAAGTTGGTAAGATAAAATAAGAACTATGACTTATGTGTGGAACATGTTATTATCATGCATGTTGTGTCTCTTATTAGTTAAGTTGCATTACGTGCATGGTCATGGACAACTTGTGCACAAGGTAGTTCCCAGAACGGTAATCTGCGGCCACGGACCCAGTTTGTCCTAGGGGGAACAATGATTGATGCCGACGTACTGGCATCGATATACGGGACTTGTAGTGGTGCTAGCTACCTGCACTTCAAGGGTGTCGTTATACCAGTAAGACGGTCCAAGATGGCGTGTCGCCAGTGACCTTCATATAGATAGGTTTCATAGCTAAGAATGTCTTATGCAGGCAAGAGTAAGTGTTATTCATAAATATGCAGGGATGGCTATCGACCGTGGGTAAGATTCACTAAACTGGTGATGAATATGAATTGCTTATGCTAGAACAACATGAATTGCTTATGTTTCTAACATCACTGTGTGCTTCTTATATTTCTTATCAAATATATGAATTGTTAATAGACCCTAAGGTAAGATAAAAAGATCACAAATCAATAGTGAACATTCATGTAATTTACTACTATTGATTTATGGTGAGATTGGTCACGGCCGCTCACCAGTACATATGTGGCAATGTACTGACCCTCGTCTCCACAGGTTCCAGGAACCTCGTAGATAATCTTAGACGCTGAAGGCTTGCTGTCCGACTCTTTAGAAGCTTCATACTTCCTTGAAGTTTCTACTTGAAGAAGAAGGCATTTTGCTGAAGGTGGTTATTGCCGTATTATTAATAAAGGGATATGATGTATGGAACAAGTTGTATCTCATTTTAATATTTTTGTAAGTTATAGCCATATTTGGCATTTTATCTCGGCTGTTTGAGAGCTATATGTTTTCTATTTCAAAGATATCAATAAAGAGATTATTCAGATCATATGTGTGTTATCCAACTTCTTTGTGAACTTGCTATAAATCTTTATTCAAAATGTCTCTTTTATAAAAGGAACACGAGCACGGCTTGTACAAGTACAATTCCAGACTTGTACGGCATCACGCCTTAGCGATGACGAACGATTCGATGTGAATCAAAGCGGAGGCGAACGATTCCCCGAATCGGGGTGTGACACCCAAAATGTAAAGAGAGAGCGTGACGCCCAAAATGTAAAGAGAGACATGTATGTCAATAGGAGAGGACGATAAAATTTCTTAAAGGGCTGACGGCAGTATTTGCTCAGAGGACTGCCCTACTTGTTGCCCAACCGAAGATCCACACTCTTGAGGAGGCTATCCCAGTTATGATCCAGGAGGAGACACGCATCAAACTATAGGCAGGGATAGGTGGTCCTTCCAAAGAAAAGTCAGCACTAACGGCTACCAGCTCGGATGACACAGGGCCTAAGGGAGAGGCCTGACAGCACAACCGATAGTACTACAACTGCGAGAAGATGGGCCACCATCGGCATGCTTATACCAAACCACGTAAGGAGGGAGATTCAGGTTATGGACGGGGATAATTCGGTGGACGAGGACATTTTGAAGGACGTGACTGTGGTCATGGGGGCCGACGAGACGGTCGAGAAGGCTATCGGGCAAACCTGCTGGTAGAAAAGGAGATGGAGAAGCTAGCTGCATCTTTACCGAGGAGGATCAGGCACTGGTGGATATGCTGGAGGTGCTCAAGAGGAAGCAGCGAACGTCCACTGATGGAGATAAGAGGAGCGCAATGGAGGAGGAGTCCATCTCATTCTTCGCTGGAGGCAACGCCACCATGTATGCCCATCTATCAGAAGGTACTGACGACTCACTTGCTGTTGCATCCATTGCTTCCCTTAAATCGTCAGATAGGATTATCGACTCAGGGGCATATCGGCATGTGACAAAGAATGCTAGTGAGTTCTTCTCGTACACTCACCTAGCATCAACAGACAGCATTCAGACAGCCGATGGCACTTTCCAGCCAGTGGTCGATAAGGGTATTGTTAATTGTACAAGTTCAGTGAGATTATCCAATATTTTACGTGCTCCATCCTTTTCAGTCAGTCTCTTGTCCATTAGTTCTATAATCCTTCAACTTAAATACATTGTTTCTTCTGTTATCCCTAAGGTGATCTTCCAGGAGAAAAAGAGGGACGAAGACTTGGGACTAGCACTTGGCATAAGGGACTTTGGTATCTTGATCGAGAATGACTAGGCTCAGAACTAATGTCTATGGCAGAGAAGGCTGGTATGGGAGGACTGCAGATGATGGCCAAGGATACTTTGCTACTCCATCATAGGAGGTTGGGACATTCCTCTTTTGACACTTTAAGTAAATTGTTTTTTGATATTTATGAAAAAGTGTCAAATAAAGCGAAACTAGTATGTGATGCATGTGAGTTAGATAAACTTACTAGGAGTTCCTATATTGTTACGGGTCATAGGAGCTCTTCTATTTTTGAGGTAGTACACTCTGATGTTTGGGGTCCATGTGCTACTAATACTATGAATGACTACAGGTACTTTGTTTCCTTTATTGATTGTGCTTCTCGTGTCACCTGGTTGTACTTGATAAAAAATAAAAGTGATGTACCTACTTATTTTTGAGATTTTTACAAATATGTCCCGACTCAGTATGGGACAATTGTGAAGGTACTGAGGTCTGACAATGGAACGAAGTATACAAACAGAACACTTGCAGAATACTTGTCAACACACGGGATACAGCATCAGACCACTTGTACATACACTCCTGCACAAAATAGCATAGTAGAAAGGAAGAACAGACATCTTCTATAGGTCGTAAGAAGCATAATAATTGACATGAATATCCCACAGAGTCTGTAGGGACATGCAGTGTTGACAGCAGCTCAACTAATCAACAGAATACCTTCAAAGGTCCTGGGATGGAAGTCCCCATGTGAAATATTATAAGGCAATAATAGTGGAACACTCCCACTAAAGGTGTTTGGGTGCGTATGCTTTGTGAAGGACAACAGGCCGTTAGTTGGAAAGCTTGATACTAGAGCAGTCAAGTGCATCTTTGTGGGCTACTAGGCAACTCAGAAGGGGTACGTATGCTTGAGTGTAGTAAAAAAAATAAAGTTTGTAAGTATGGATGTCCACTTCCGGGAGCATGAACCATACTACCGTCAGGAGGGAACTTCAAATCACACGCCTAATACTGCTAGTATGAGATGAGAGGGGGAGAAGGAGAGCTCAGTAGTGACTAATTTAGGAGTTTAGCATGGAGGCACGGTCGAGGAGGAGCATGAAGGTGAAAAGAAACAGGGGGAGGAGATGAGAGGTGTTAGGCCTACGGCTCAGGGGGGTTACTTACCTACAGTAGGAGAGAGAAACAAACTGCAGGACCAGTACCTACAGTGCCAGTGCTACGTCCCTTACCTGCATCCGTCTCGACTCCTGAGACACCTACACTACCACTACCCCCTTCAGGTGATATAATTCTCCCTACTCCTTCCATACCATTATCAGTATGAAGGACCACTTGCAGCAATGTGGGAAATCCTCTAGATAGATATGGTTTGTACCTTGCTTAGTTTGTTTCTTATGACCATATCTTTTCTTCTCATGGAGTATTTATTGTATCTTTGGATAGTATTGCTGTACCTAACAATTAGTAGGTTGCCAAGAACGATCCAAAGTGAAAAGCGGCAATGCTCGAGGAGTTAGGAGCTCTTGAGAAGAACCATACTTGGGAGCTGGTGAGGCTGCCAGAAGGAAAGAGTGCAGTCGGATGCAAGTAGATCTTTACTGTGAAACAGAATCGAGATGGACAGGTTGAGCACTACAAAGCTCGATTGGTGGCAAAAGGATACAATCAGACATACGGCATCGACTATGACGAGACCTTTACACCAGTCACAAAGATGAGTACTGTAGTGACCCATTCCGCCCTAGCGGAATGCCGATTCAAACGGCAAGTGCAACGACTCAAACGAGCCGTCGACCCGAAGAGTTGGCATCGACCTGATGAAGAATCGATGCAAGACTTATATTGGCCCGTCAAAGATGAATCCAGACTTAGACTTTCAAAGGCACGCTCGGAGTATCGCTCGGCCGATGCGAACATCGCTAAGGTGGGTGGCTCCGATGAACCCGTCTTTGCTTAGCCTAGACACATAATAATACGGACACTATCACTGAAATCGCTAGGCGATAACACCGCACATGCTAATAAATAACCCAACGCACCTAGCTAAGGGATTAATCCCATCTTGTATGCTTGTATAGAATATGGAAAGGAACATGGAAAGTACGAGAACTCTCGCCACCGCGCTCCACATTTGTGCTAAGGCACAAGCTTACGTTCAAGTTCCCTATACGTTCAACAATCAAACAATGAATGGGTTACAACAATGAAACGGGAAGACTATCGACATAGTCGTTCCGAGTAGAGTTAGCAATATTGAAAGACTATGGGACCGATGGGTCGCCAAGGCGACTCCCGTACGTAGAGTTGCAAAATGTATAAATGAATGAATGAACAAATATGTGAATGAATGAATCAACGAATAAAAGAATGAATACGTGAATGAATCGATGAACAAACGGACAAGTGAAAGAAAGAAAAGAAAGAATAAATAAAAGATAAGAAGGAAAGAAATGGTTAGCGACAGGTGTGACGGGCACGTACAACGGGGCTCGCTATCCGCGCTGCACGGACGCCAACCTGGTCGATAACGCATTGTGGCTAAGGGTTAGCCTATGACGATAAAATACGAAATGGTCGTGGACGGACCCGTGCACGGGTGATACGGATTCTGTGGCAAGATCAAAGGGAGGATCGTGGCTGGCCTAGGCGGAACCAAGTCGAGGCTTACGGCTGCCTGGGTGCGGACTTGGCCACCCGGGGGACGTAAGTGCTGAGGTATTTCAAGAGAATAACGGGGTGTGTGCCAGTCCTCACCCTACGCTAAGTTGAGAAATACCACGATCGGAAGTGTCCAAAATGGCTTGCCAGCGACCGGTACATATAGATTTAAGTGGGCTTTGCTGGTGGCAAACCACGTGCAAGTCCTTGCATTAAAATCAAAGTAGTCTAAGTTAACTGTACAAAGCACCTTCTGAATAGGCTTGAATATAACACACAAAACGATCAAGAGTACTCCGAGCAAATGAGTTAGAAAACGTGCCTACGACATGCTAGAACCCGAGGCAAGGACACGCACTTTACATTGAATGCTTTCATGAACTACATTAAGTTATTTCATATAAATTATTGACTAACTTGGTTTACGTTGGACAGGGAAGACCGGACGGTAAGTATGGGTAAGTCGTGCATGTATTTCCATACGACACTTGAATTTGGCAACACGGAATAGGTTATGACATATGCCATGAAATTGATCCTAAGGCAAGATTAGAAAGACAATGAATGATAGCGGTGCACAAAAGTAAATGGAACGTGTTTGGTAATGATAGCATTGTAGGCGAGCTAGCCTCCCCAGTAGTGCATAACAATGTACTGATAACCCCACAGTCTGCTTGCAGGATGCAGGAGACGCCGGCGGGTACGGAGCTTCCATCGAACGTATTAAGGCGCGGAGCCAACATCCGGGGCCTTGGGACGTTGTAGGAAGCTGAAGCACCTATACAGGACATAATGTATCGGAACATCGCCATGAATCATTCCATGTTGTAAGCCACTTGGCACGCCTTTTATGTTTCAGAGAGAGAGCTTGAGCGAATTGTAATATCGGCCTCGCGCCGCTTGTAAACTTTTTGAAAATCAATAAAGAGTTTGAATTCACTTTAATTTTATGTTCGTTTACTTTCTGCTGCAAATGGGGACACTCTGTGCGACTCTGTGGCCTAGCTCAAATCGGCCATTTCTGGACTTGGCCTTGCACGGGCGCATCCTAGGGCCGTGCGGCATCACGTCTTAGCGAGGACGATCGCTCCTACAGGAGCGAGGCGTGACAGATTGGTATCAGAGCACGGCTTTACGTCCTTAGACTTCATTTCGATTCTCTCAGTTTCGAAAGCTCGATTTTGAAACAAAGAAGTGTACGCTCTCTCTCGTGGTGCCTTGGAATGTTCCATACAATAAGTCTAATATTTTCAAAAGCTTGTACAAGTACTCGGTTGAAGGGATCGATAGGCGAAGGCCTTTGTGCCGAACCACGATGTACTTGAGTTGGAATTAACCGATGCTAAGAGTTAGCAAACGCAGTGCGTGCTTAAATGAGCTTACGCTGACAGCAAACGAGTACACGAGACCAAAGTATAGTTCGAACGGAATGGTTATGCACGCAGCCTTTTGGCTAAGTTGTGCAGAGTATCGCGCACCTAGACCTTCTGGTGCAAACGAGTTGCGAGTGAGATCAATTATCGCTCGAACGAGAATAAGTGAGCATGCGAACTCGAATATAGTCCGCACGTGATAGCTATACATACGGCCTTTTGGCTAAGTTGTGCCGCGTGTCGCGCACCTCGACTCCTGGTGCAATCGAGTTGCGAGCGATATCAAGTACCGTTCGGTCGGGAACAGAGATACACTTAGAGTGTATATCGATAGGAACGCTATCAAACTAACGCTTAGGCGTGCACGGAAGATTTATTGGATTTTTGTGGATTAGTGCGAACGACTTAGTACGTCGAGGCGACGTGAGCGATTACGCTAGGTATTCGTCGAACGAATCTGAAGGATGTCTTAGCACTTGATGCAAATGTGATTGTGGATTAAATAGGATGGCTTGAACCCGAGTAGTGTATGTGATAAGTTCGGAGAAGAATAAGAATGAATATCGACGACTAGAACGTATGGCTCAAATCCGAGTGGTGTATGGATGTTCTTAGAAAATCATTCGAGCAAAAATTGAGGATTACGAAACACAACGAGTACGTCGGCGAGGCGATGCGATCGCGCAAAGCCTTAGAACGCGTCACGCTTAGTTGGTCGTGACTTCGTGTGTCCCGAACGAGATGTCGTTCGGACAACTTGTGAATGAGCAACGCGAGTTAGAAAATGATTCGGGACGATGAATAAAAGTGAATGTCGTGATCGAGGAAGCTTAAAGGATCGCACGTACGATTTCGGATTGATTCAAATGAAATGTGACTTGAGTTTTGAACAATGATCTTGAAACGAGCTTGAGGAGTAGCGATCGAACTTGATCTTGAATATCGAGAAAATCGTAGAATATCCAACTCGGACAACAGCATCAACGCACGACTCGAAATTGGTTGCAAAGGAAGATCGTCAGGTTACGCATATCGTCGATGGTATTGAGGCGTATCAAAGATCGATATGCGATAACTCGGGGGTACTCTGACTCAGCGAATGACGATCGTACAAATGTCATTGTTCCGATGGATGCTATACTCTTGATATTGAAACGTGTCGAGGAAAATATAGACGTGGCTCGAGGATTTTCTAGTTGAACGAAATGATGAATGGACTTTCGATCTTGGCTTGGATAGAAAATGAAATGTTGGATTTGCTTCAACGATAACCCCAACGTCGACATTCTTGTCTTATGCGAGTACAACTCCAGCCTTGCACATGCGTCGCGTCGGATTATGACGATCACTCCGCGTGAGCGCTGATATGGTGATTTATACAGCGGGAGTGATTGAACTTGGATGGCGTGGCAATCTGATTGCTTCGACTTGTGGTTTGACGCGAAGGTGGACTCGAGAATGAATTTGTGTGCTTGAAGAATTGAACTTGAGGATTGAGTAGGTCCAATCCGCGTATCGAGAATGGGTTAGTCTAAAACTCAAACAAGAGTTATGCCCCGATGAGAATGATTATTCCGCGGGAGCGTTGCATGGTGATTCATGAACCGCCGTGGATAATCGGAATCGCGTGAGGTTGGGGCGCAATATATTGTCGAGCTGGATAACCTCGTGATCGAATACACGAATTGGTTAGAACTGGTGATTGAACGGAATTGAATATGTGCAACGTAAGTCTTGATACGAATTAGGTGATCATGCTCGATGTTTAGAAATATGAGTGAAACGAATTTGGGTAGAAACTCCCGTACAAGCGAACAAATGGCTCGACCATAGGATTTGGGGAGAGCGTCGTGCAACGACCTTGCACGACGAGCCACGGACCTAACGTGTAACTATGACCTTGTGAGCTGACCTAGCGGATAGGCGGACGACCCTATGCCGAGTGATTGAACCTGTGCGATTGACATTAGAGTATCGTCTGGACGGACGATAGACTTGAGGCAGCAAGACTTAGAGTAGGACGGAGAATAGGGAGTGTGCGTGAACGACAATAAGATTGGCCCCAAACAAAGCAAATGATAGGAATGGATGATGCGCAAGTAAAGTTGGGATAACAAATTGAATCATTGATTGGAAGACGTACTCGGTGATAGTGCGATACTTGATCTGGAATTAAACGAAAATTACTTAGACTTGGTCGACCCCGCTAAGAAGAAATCGTATTGATTTCGTTGACAAGAGCGCTTGAGAAGCGAATCGAATCATCTCGAGGACCGAGATAAACGATATGTGATACACACATGAGTTCGGTTTTAAATCGAAGTTAGCAAAACGATCGGCAAATCGAAACTATCACGAGTAGCTTGTCTGACTTCGCTAGTCGCTAAGCTTGGTTGAAATATACGTATTCGGGGGACGTCTTGAATGTGTGCACGATCCAAACTCAGCGATATGATGAACTCGAATGCAGCTGCAAGTGGATGTTGAGATGCGCATGAACGAATGAGTGAGTTTGCCTCAGCTTACGTCTCTTACATTTGACGAACTACAACGCACCTCGTGCGACCGTTTCAGTCCGATGATACGTCAAAGTAGCAACCAAGTCGAAGAAAACACGACAATTGAATAAGAACCATCAACTCTAAAATGAATAAAAAGCCATTCAATAAAATCGACCAAATGTATGCGACACGGAACTTGGAAAGGTACCGAGCATGGTTCGATGCCACTGAACAATAGAGCCGTTCGATAGATTGCCTAAGAAACACGATGACGTGAGTTAAGAAATGGTAGGATGACCTGCAATCAGGAAGTCTCGAGGACGAGACTTATTTTGAGTGGTGTATTATGTAGTGACCCGCTCCGCCCTAGCGGAACGCCGATTCAAACGGCAAGTGCAACGACTCAAACGAGCCGTCGACCCGAAGAGTTGGCATCGACCTGATGAAGAATCGATACAAGACTTACATTGGCCCATCAAAGATGAATCCAGACTTAGACTTTTAAAGGCGCGCTCGGAGTATCGCTCGGCCGATGCGAACATCGCTAAGGTGGGTGGCTCCGATGAACCCGTCTTTGCTTAGCCTAGACACATAATAATACGGACACTATCACTGAAATTGCTAGGCGATAACACCGCGCATGCTAATAAATGACCCAACGCACCTAGCTAAGGGATTAATTCCATCTTGTATGCTTGTATAGAATATGGAAAGGAACATGGAAAGTACGAGAACTCTCACCACCGCGCTCCACGCTCGTGCTAAGGCACAAGCTTACGTTCAAGTTTCCTATGCGTTCAATAATCAAACAATGAATGGGTTACAACAATGAAACGGGAAGACTATCGACATAGTCGTTCCGAGTAGAGTTAGCAACATTGAAAGACTATGGGACCGATGGGTCACCAAGGCGACTCCCGTACGTGGAGTTGCAAAATGTATGAATGAATGAATGAACAAATATGTGAATGAATGAATCAACGAATGAAAGAATGAATACGTGAATGAATCGATGAACAAACGGACAAGTGAAAGAAAGAAAAGAAAGAATGAATAAAAGATAAGAAGTAAAGAAATGGTTAGCGACAGGTGTGACGGGAACGTACAACGGGGCTCGCTATCCGCGCTGCACGGACGCCAACCTGGTCGATAACGCATTGTGGCTAAGGGTTAGCCTATGACGATAAAATACGAAATGGTCGTGGACGGACCCATGCACGGGTGATACGGATTCCGCGGCATGATCATAGGGAGGATCGTGGCCGGCCTAGACGGAACCAAGTCGAGGCTTACGGGCTGCCTGGGTGCGGACTTGGCCACCCGGGGGACGTAAGTGCTGAGGTATTTCAAGAGACTAACGGGATGTGTGCCAGTCCTCACCCTACGCTAAGTTGAGAAATACCATGGTCGGAAGTGTCCAAAATGGCTTGTGATGCCAGCGATCGGTGCATATAGATTTAAGTGGGCTTTGCTGGTGGCAATCCACGTGCAAGTCCTTGCATTAAAATCAAAGTAGTCTAAGTTAACTGTACAAAGCACCTTCTGAATAGGCTTGAATATAACACACAAAACGATCAAGAGTACTCCGAGCAAACGAGTTAGCAAACGTGCCTACGACATGCTAGAACCCGAGGCAAGGACACGCACTTTACATTGAATGCTTTCATGAACTACATTAAGTTATTTCATATGAATTATTGACTAACTTGGTTTACGTTGGACAGGGAAGGCCGGACGGTAAGTATGGGTAAGTCGTGCATGTATTTCCATACGACACTTGAATTTGGCAACACGGGATAGGTTATGACATATGCCATGAAATTGATCCTAAGGCAAGATTAGAAAGACAATGAATGATAGCGGTGCAGAAAAGTAAATGGAACGTGTTTGGTAATGATAGCATTATGGGCGAGCTAGCCTCCCCACCAGTGCATAACAATATACTGATAACCCCACAGTCTGCTTGCAGGATGCAGGAGACGTCGGCGGGTGCGAAGCTTCCATCGAACGTGTTAAGGCGCGGAGCCAACATCCGGGGCCTTGGGACGTTGCAGGAAGCTGAAGCACCTATACAGGACATAATATATCAGAACATCGCCATGAATCATTCCATGTTGTAAGCCACTCGGCACGCCTTTTATGTTTCAGAGAGAGAGCTTGAGCGAATTGTAATATCGGCCTCGCGCCGCTTGTAAACTTTTTGAAAATCAATAAAGAGTTTGAATTCACTTCAATTTTATTTTCGTTTACTTTTCGCTGCAAATGGGGACACTCTGTGCGACTCTGTGGCCTAGCTCAAATCGGCCGTTTCTGGACTTGGCCTTGTACGGGCGTAACCTAGGCCCGTACGGCATCACGCCTTAGCGAGGACGATCGCTCCTACGGGAGCGGGGCGTGACAAGTACTGTCAGGACCCTGATTTCTTTGACAGCGAATGGTGGATGGAGCTACACCAACTGGATGTGAAGAATGCATTCATGGGGATCTGGTGGAGGAGGTATACATGGAGATACCATCAGGAATCGACACCAACCAGACAGTAGGCCAGGTCTGCAGGTTGAAGAAGTCCATCTATGGACTAAAGCAGTCTCCTCGGACATGGTTTGACAGATTCAGGAGGACAATGATAGGGATGGAATATCAGCAGATCAATGTTGATGATACTGTATTCTTTAGACGGAGTGGAGGCCACATCACCATGCTTGCGGTATATGTGGATGACATGATTATCATAGGAGATGATGAGAAGGAGATCGCCCAACTGAAAGGAAAGCTTGGCAAGAAATTTGAGGTAAAGGACCTTGGTCTTCTTCGCTACTTCCTTGGGATAGAGATCGCTTGAAATAGAGAGGGGATTGTTCTTCCTCAGAGGAAGTATGCACTGGACCTTCTTACAGAGACATGGATGTTGGGGTACAAACCTGCAGCAACGTCAATAGTCCAGAGGTTCAAATTGAAGGCCGAGGCTGAAGACCCAGTTGATCGAGACAGATACCAGAGACTGGTGGGCAAGTTGATCTATCTGAGCCACACAGGACCTGATATCTGCTTTGCAGTGAGTTTGGTAAGCCGCTACATGCACGACCCACGGAAGGGTCATATGGATGTAGTGTACCAGATTCTGAGGCACTTGAAGGGTGCCCCTGGAAAGGGGCTGGTATTCAAGAAGAACAATCACATGAGAATTGAAGGCTACTGTGATTCTGACTGGGCTAGCTGTGCCGATGACAGAAGGTCTACCTTAGGATATTGCATATTCGTAGGAGGCAACCTAGTCTCCTGGAGGAGTAAGAAGCAGTCTATGGTAGCCAGATCGACAACGAAAGCAGAGTATAGAGCTGTGGCCCTAGGAGTTGCAGAACTGCTATGGTTGAAAAATATGCTGGTAGAACTGAAGCTGGATCAAGGAACCAAGATGAAGTTGTGGGGTGACAACCAATCAGCTATTAGTATCGCCTACAATCCAGTACAGTATGACATAACCAAACAAATCGAGATTGATAGGTTCTTTATCAAAGAGAAGCTGGATAGAGGATTGCTGGAACATGACCACATTTTGACCAGGGATCAGATAGCAGACGGACTAACCATGGGGCTTCTCTTTGTGAGTTTGATTAGAGGATATGACAAGATAGGCTTAGTGAACATTTTTCACCCATCTTGAGGGGGAGTGTTGGAATATTTAGTATGTCGGAAGTCATATTTAGTAGATTAGAATATCCTGTGACATATTTGGTATGCCAGAATATGTCACAGGATATCCATAGTATATTCCATCATTGTAATAATGATTGTAAGGCTATACAAAGCCAAGAAGACTATCAATAACACATAAAGAAATTACAACAGTAATGTAACCCCACTTCTCGAATTATTTTGAATAATCTTATACTTTCTAACTAAAGATTTTTGATTTCTTTAATCAAATTAAAAACTTTAGCTCTTTATTTTTAGTGACCATTTAACTTAGACTGGGCTTCTTAAGCCCAGCCCACTGAGTGGTTTAAATTCTTTAAGCTGCTCTCTGTTGGAGTGATTTCTTCAACATTCAAATCCCTTCGAGAATTTCATTCTCAGATCCAATGTTCCCGCCTTTCCTAACCGATTATCATAACTCTATTTAAACCCCTTTTCTCTGTTCATTCATCATCATTTTTCCCTCTTTCGAACCCAGAAATTTCTAACCCTAGAATTGAGAGCACTGGCGAAGGATTGATGGACTTGGCGTTCAACATCTTCAGCAATTGAACCAGATCGATTCACTTGGCGTCGACGACCACGCGGCGGCAGCACTCAATTTTCGGCGAACTACTCGGTGAGGATTCTCTTCATAGGTGTCAAATTATCATTTTTCCTTTAGATCGGTGAGTGTTCCAATTTTCCTTCCTGAATGAAGAAATATGTCGATCCCTCTATTTTGACAACGAGATTTTTGTTCAGATCTTAGATAGGAGATTTATCGATCGATCTGAGTTTCCTTTACGTTTTGATTCTTCGTTGGGTTCGATTGAGATTTGGTGAGTTTTATTTCTGCTCAATTCATTCTAGATGTCGTAAACATTTTTTTGATGAGGTTTTTTTGTTCTCGGTTACAAGCAATCAGATCGAGTAGATCGGATCACTGGTGAATCGAATTCTTCATGACTATGGATTGGTGAAGGAATCCTGAGATTTTCTGTTCGAATTACTGATCAGGGCAATTTTGGAGTGAATCAAAGGAATTGGCCTTCTCGCTAATTGTAAGGACTGTTTCAACCTTGATTTTGAGGAACCTCTTCTCAAACTCTTGATAATTTTTAGAGTTTATTCTTGAGATCCATTAGAATTGATTTGGTTCTTTTGATCGATGAAATGCCACAGTGAACCTGAGATTGATTTTGGACATCAGGAAGAGACTGAACAAGTTTTCATTAGGTCTTCACTCAGGTATTGAACTGTCGTTCAGATTTTGGCTTGTGATCTTCTGGTTAGAATTTTATAGGTTGGACATATGTTTTGAGATTTCAGAGTTCTCCTGTGTCCAAACTTTGGTTTGTGTTTTAATGGGTTGATCAACTATTTTAGTTGTTCCAATAGCTCTGTATCTTACATTTACCTGTTAGTCCTATGGTTAGACTAATTTTGTTTTTGAATTATGAGCTACTTCTATAAACAGGTTGAAACCCTGGTCTATTTTTTCGTTTTCCAATGCTCTCAATACAAGTTACTTTTTAGTGTTGGGTTGAACTCATGTATCGTTTGATTAAGGGTTTAGCAGTTGTGAACCCAGGAAATCTGTAGGATCCTTAGGAATAAAATGGTTAATATTTTAGAGTTGGGAGAGGAAGTCCTCTATCACAGTAGCTTGTCAGTACCATTGATTTGAGGAAGAATTGAGTATGTGAAACTCTTCGATTTTCTGATTACTTGAAGTGGTTTTAACACCTGCAGATTTAGGAACTGTTAGAGAATTCTTAAAACTTTCTCTTGACCAATAGTATTTTTAGATACCTAACTGTTGTTTAAACAATTGGGTTTACTCCAAGATATTGGGTTAAGTTTTAGCATCTGTTTTCAGAGAGGTTGTATCCCTAATTTTAAATAGGTTGTAGCAGTTGTCTTAATGTTTTAGGTTGATAGATCAGTTGTGGTATATGGCTTCCTGAGTTGACATTTAGGTTCCTAAGACTGAGTATGGATCACCTATTCTCTGATTTTGTGTAAACTGTAGAAACCCAATTTTCAGTCCTGAGTTAGAGACTGTTTAGAGCTGTCTTAGTTCAGGGGCTATTGGTAGCAGTCCTGTTAGAGGACTGATACTTTGGGGCTATCAACTCCTTGTTTAGCTGAATACCTGTAGTGGCTAGGTGTGACTAAGTACTTGTAGTATTTAGTTATCTGCTAGATTAGGTTTGCTTAGTAATGAAACTCTTTAGTTAAAGCATGTTATGGAATGTAATCACTAATTGAAACTAGTGTAAATGTTAACCAATTGTAACCATATAACAGGAGGATATCCAGCATTTCTACCCACACTCGATCATCTTGAGCAAGGCAAGTATACTCCTCAGATTTGTCCATTTACTTCATCTCTTACGTATTTATTTCATGCTTGTACCTTCCTGTTGGACACGATATTACACGGTCTTGTATTGTGTCTTGTTCCATGAGTTTGCTTATGTCTGGGAGGGGAAATACTACAGATGTGTGATCACACCCGAGTTACAATTCATATTAATAGCTTAGGCCTCGTACTGTGCACGCGGGCCCTAAGTCGTACCTTCATGCATGTGCAATGTTCCATGTTCTACCCAAGCCGATCACACACTCTGGAACTATTTCAAATATATCACACATGTCAGGTTCCTTGTATATTTCATGCTCAGGTACCAGGTTATATTTCAGGTTCATTTCATACAGTCTTGTGTTTCATTTCAGCATGCATGTTCTAGTTTCATGTTTTGAGATTCATTGCATGTTCATATTTCATCTTCATGTTGTTCTTATTCATTTCCTTGGATATACTTAGCTCCGCTCCTGACTAGGATATGTTGTAGGTGAGATGGAGGCTATTTGTGACACTTACTATGGACAGGAGTGTCACGACCCGCACCCACTGTGAGGGTACGAGAACGTAACGACGCCCAGCCTACGCCGCAGTATCGGCGGTTGAACGCTGTCCTAGGTCAAACATCTAACAATATAAAGGTACCTGTACGGTATATACACTCCGAATGGAGGTGACATAGCAAATACAGTCTCAATCACATCTAAGGTAGAGTATGATAAAAGATAGATAAAATATGAAATCCACAAAGAGATACCGCAGATAGAAGTCTAAGTGTCTAAGATACACAAACCCAGAAAATATCTCAAATCTCAAATACAGTAATCCATAAAGTAAATACAACTCAAGACAACTAAAATAACTATCTATACAACCTCTACTGTGTCTCATCTAGGCTTGCAGGCAACCTCCAAGCTATCTGTAAATTTATCAACAGGTCCAGTCAGGACAGAAGCGAGCACAATACATCTCATGCAGTTCATATCAAGTTAGAAAAAATAAAGCATACAATAGAGTAAGATATATGAAACGCTGAAAGAGAATATATGAAGTAAAGGAGATAACTGTAAGGAAATATCTACTATAAATAGAGAACTAGCAGTGACTAGTGAGTCAGAGTAAAATATAAACATGTGAATGGCGTAGGAGATTCATGACTACAGCTAAGAGTGATTCATGACTACAGCTACTTGGATAATATTCACATGCCTATTTCTACTCCCCCATCCCCAATCAATACACAAGGATCTATTCAAGTTATGTTAATATTCGTAAAACTTCACATGGCTCATAAAATGAGTGATACGTGAAGGTGATTCATGATGGCTCTGTGAACATGAGAGTACATGTGTCACAAACGATTCGTGAATCAATGGAAGCATAGAGATACGTGATGATTCATGAAACGCACAAAACATGCAGTATCCGATGCTCTCGAGGGGGATAACATCTCATGAAAAGATCAATATAGTACCAATCCGTGCTACCAATGTGTCAAGATCAAGTAAAGTAATCTAGAGCAAGAATATAAATCCTGGCAAGTATGAAACGGTCAGAGAATGTACTCGCCTGATAACTGAATATCCGAAGAGGGTGTACTGCCTGAAGAGAGATGTTTGTCTCCTAATCAGAGCAACACAAGTTACAACATGTCTAAAATAAGGAAATAGACTGCTACAATGCATCTACATGTTGTCTAGGTCAAACTAGGCTAAAGTCAACACTTGGTCAACTCTAGTCAACTATCTAGTCAAAGCTAGGTCAACTGGGTCAACCTAGACTCAATGAAGTCTCACTAGGCCTAACCAGTCTACCCTAGCTAGTACACACCATACAAATCCAAGGCTATACAAGCCAACACAAGTCACATATCAAGATACATCACATTCATGCATATTCAACATTATATATATATATATATATATATATATATATATATATATATATATATATATATATATATATATATATATATATATATATAAGAGAAAAGAACTAACATGTAAAGCTATGTGTGTGTGTGTGAATATGGAGGTGTACATGAAAAGAGAAATCAACACTAGTTATGAGTTTACACTACACATGGCACAAAGCTAACCCATCTACATTACACATGTATTATACTTAACATGCATGGCTAGAAGTATACATCTATATACATTAGAGTAGAGACTATTTAAGTTATAACTAACATGCATCTATACTCTACATAAATCTATATACATTATAGCAATCATTTAGAGAAGGGTTACATGGCATGGTGGTTGGCATAGAGTGGGGTGTCCTTGTGCAGAGGGTGAAGTTCATTCTCAGTTTAGTTCCATATTTGCATATAAACTAAAGTGGGCTGTCCCATAAACCGGTGTAACTAACCACATAAAATGAACCATGTTATCTGAAATCTACCATTAAGCCAACATCCCATATGCATACAGCTCATGCATTGTCTAATACTGAAATTAACTAACATTTCGAATTAAGGGGTTGAAGGTTAACATTACATTCATAGACATTCCACTATATTGAAAACTGAAATTGGCTTGGCAATAGAAAAAGGAAGGTATATATGCTTACATGGACAGTTCAGTGTTCGAACAACCTAAAATGAACTAACATTCAATCTAAATATCAGCTATGTATTGGTTCTATGTCTACATATGAAATCTGATATTGCATTCAATATTTATATATTATGCATTCATATCTATCATTACATATATACCTTGCATTTATATCTAGCATTCATTATATACTTTCATGCATACATTGTATATCTTTCATTCATGCATTTATGCATTGCTTACATACATTACATTAATTGCATTCCTACATGCTTGCATTCAACCGTATATATACATTAATGTAAAGAGGATATATATCATATATATATCATTTCATTCATCTACCATATCATGTATTACATACACTATATTCATTTAATACCCATACTACATAGGCTCATAAGTTACACAAAATGCATATATCGTATAGTCACTCTTCTACTTAAAACAAATACTGTACCAATTGGGCCTCTACTAAATTCTAGGATTAAAGTATATTATAGCCCTTCGTGTTAGCTTTTTGAAACTTCAAACGGATCGCATTTTCGTGTCCGGAAGCTCCCGAAATCGCAAAAATACCGAAACACGTTTGTCATTCGTACAGCTGACACTCAAATAATTCTACAGAAAGTTGCAGAAAGAATTTGGCTTATTAAAATATATATTTGGAAAGATAACTTCAATACGGTTCTTTTAAAAAAAACGGAAGATAAATCGGAGTTCTAAGCTAAAAGTTATGACATTTCTAAGTTGCTTTGGTTAATAAAAACGTGGATGAATATTATGACGAATTTGAGTTGTTTTGGACAAAAGAACACATATAGGCCAAGATACTTGGATACAAACATAGGTATCCAAATGAAACTCATTCTAACCATCCTGACTAAGATCAATCCACTCTCTAACCATTCTAAAACTGAATTTAAATATCTATTTAAACTATTATCATACATACATACACATGGGGTGTCCTAATTTAGGATTTATCAAGTAGGACACGAGACACATATCTAAAATCCTCAAGAGAGCTCCAAATGGCCTCAAATTTGAATCTAAATAGGACACATGCATGAGGATGGATCCTACGGATTCAAAACTAATTTATATGCAAAGAAAATCGATTTAGATGATGGGTTTTACCTATTGGGAGTGGAATCCTAATGAAATCCTTTAGGATACGGCTCCGATACGAAGATCCCTCAAAGTGGACACTCCTTCTTGCACTTCTCTTCCAATCCTTGGTAGCACCCTTTCCTTGGAGAATGAGAATGATTGAGGGAAGATTTGGTGAAGGAATGATTTGATTTGGAGATCAAATCAAAGGGAAGGCTCTCTAAAATTAGGGAAGAACAAAAGGAAAATAAAAGAGGCAAGATTGTAATGAATGAAATGAATCATTCTCCCCGAAAGATGGCTGCCATAAAGAGTCTATTAGGGCTAATGGGAAATGTCCTAATTGTCCCTCTCTAGTCTCATATGGTTAAGTCTAGACTAGGTTCAAGTTTGGGGTCAAAAGGATCTAGTTTTGAGTGTCTAACTTAACCATTCTAACATGATAAAAATTAGTCTAACTAACTAACTTAAATGTTGGGTTTTGTGGGCCATGCTTAACTTAATATTGTGTCCCTTATAGAGTTTAAGCTACCCGGGTCACAATACAAGTCGGAACGAGACGAAACTCAAACCCGACTAAACAAATCCAATAAAAACAATATTAAAAATATAAAATTTTCCTAAAATATTAAAATATGAAAAATGACCAAAATCATAATACATCAATTTAAATATTATTAAAATAATCTAAAATTTACCAATTAATTAAAATCCTAAATAATTCGAAAGTCACAAAATGACCAAAGTACCCTTAGCCTAAAAAGTTGTAAATAGTCATTCTAATCACATGGTTAGGTCCACATGGTCATGGTTAGTCTCTAGGCTCAACAGTTCTAGGGTTCACTAGCTAACACATCAAAATTATAATTCACCAATTTTAAATAGTATTAAATTAATTAAAAAATTTCATAAATCATAAATCCTATTATTAAATAATAAACTTTTACAAAAGTTCAAAATTACCCTCATTTTAGAAAAGTTGGTGTTACAAGGAGCCTGGAGGTACCTTTGAGCTAGCTGGTGTTGCTCTGGACTTAGAGGCCGAGGAGGCTTAGCATCTTCCCTTTAGTTTCACTTGGACTTTGTATTAGAGACTTCAGTTTTACATTTTATTTTGCTGAAAAATGTAATAATTCATAGTTGTACTTGATTCGGGGATTCAATATTATAGATGTTGTGGTTTATATTCATTCTGGACTTGTAGTTTTTCTAGAGTTTGGTACAGCTTACTTCATCGTGTCTAACGACGAAGGCTGGACGTGTCCGACTCGTGTCCGATTATTCGGGAGCAGGTCGTGACAAGTAAATAGTACAGTTACTGTAAAAAAATGCACTAAATGCCTTTTCTTGCAGCCAAAGTGGCTGCAACTCTAATTATATCAGCATTCAGCAATCAAACAACCCCTTAGTCAATCTACAACATTTTGATCATGAGTCGATGTAACCTATCTTTGGAAGAACCAGGTAAAATATCCTTTTATATTGCATCTTCTTTTACAGTGCAACAATTTGCCCTCCTATTTCTATCATTATGTCCTGACTCTAGCAACTAAAGATATATAGTGCACAATTAAGCTTCAACTTAAGTTTCTTGAAGATAATTGGCCGGCAACACAATCTTTCCATGCTGCAAAAGATTGACTATTATATAAGTCTGGATAGTTTGAACACTATATGCGTGTTGGTCTTATGGCATGCAGCTCCATATTTGAGCCATGAATGAGAATGGTCAAATTAAGTTTGTTGTTCTGCCATTAGGGGCCAGTGTCTATTGGGATTTTAACATGGGACTTCCCCCATTAATAAGGAATTAAGTCTCTGATAACCTTGTTTTTGCATGTGCATGTTGGGGTTCTGTCATCAATCAATTTAAACATTTATATGAGGGTTTTACTTGGTTTACTTGATGGCCCCATTTGGATTTGGATGCATATTAATTTTTCCCTCTTAACTAGTTTCGGTATTTAATTTAATTGACCACTTCAAACTACTCCCACAATATCTTTTCTCTTAAGTAATTTTCTTATTTTCTTTGATAACATTAATCCTCATGATCTTAAGCCTGAGGTTCAAGAGTATGTTTAGTATACATAAAAGAAATCGAGCAGCAAGAGCATTTGCACTCTATAGTCTCTCTTTGGGTAAATTGATCGATCCATAACTAGAAGATGTATCCAATTTGGCTGGCATGGTTACAATAAGAGACCAGAAATTCATCTTTGATTCATGTTATCAAATTTTATGAATGTGCAACATGTCATTGTCCATCTTGATATTTAGTGTGCTGTGTCCAAAAGAAGAAAGTACCGGGTACATGTATAGGTATGAGTAAAACATTGGCAAAATATGTGACAAAACCAAGCAAGTACCGGATAGGCGGATACCCTTATTATTGATATTGCTATCTCCAAAGATATGTGATGGGTAATGAATTTGAGAGAGAAAGTAGTATTGGAGAATTATGATATTTATGTACAAATATTTTTATCATGTCCCCGCAAGAAGGAGTACCGTGAGGTGATTCAAATCTTGTTCGTCAATTGTTGGAAGCGAGAGCGGAAAAGAGGTTTAGTGAGCGCATCAACTAGCTGGTCAACAGAGAAAATATGAGCAATTCGAAAAGAACCTCCTTGAACTTGTTCCTGAATGAAGTGATAGTCAAGAGCAACATGTTTCATGCGAGAATAAAAATACCAGAATTGAGCACAGATTTGTTGCGCCAATGTTGTCACAGTAGACAACCGGTTGTTGAGATACAAAAATATGAAGCTCAGTGAGTAGAGAACAATCCAACAAATTTTTGCAGTTGTGATAGCCACAGCTCGATATTCGACCTCGGTGGAAGAGTGAGCCACGGTCCTTTGTTTCTTTGAACTCCATGATATTGGACTGCGATCAATGTAGACGAGATAGGCACTTATTAAGGTGAAATCATCTTTGTTTCCAACCCAATCGGCATCCGAAAATGCATGTAGTGACAATTGTGAGTTGCGGTAGAGAACAACACCATGAGCAATAATACCATAAAGATGTCGTAGTCTTGGGACAATGCATGAATTGTGATAACGTCTTCACAGTGTAAGCAATGTCCAGATGCGTGAGTGATAAGTATTGGAGACTGACAACAAAGGCTTTGTATTCAGTTGGATCAGAGAGGGATGATCCAGAGTGAAGTGTGAGCGTTGGAGTAGTGGCAAGTGGCGTAGACACAGACTTGGCATCGGTCATGTGATTCGGAGTGGCAACTGTTGCCGGTGTGAGAAAGAAGGAGATAGGTTCAGGAAGAAAGCTCTGATACCATAAAGAATTTAAGAGCAAAAATAGTATTGGAGAATTATGGTATAGAACCAACTGCCATCTTGCTTCCTCACAAAAGAAGAGATATAAAAAGAATATATATATCATATTAAATTTTAACAAGTTACTCTAAGAAACTTACTTGGACAAGCACAACCATGTCTTCTGGCAACATGATCCTGTTTTTTTTTTCATGATGTCTTTCAACCAGTCCATTCCATTGCTATAAGCTCCAAAAGAGGCCTAATTCCTCCAGGAACCAACAACATATATATAATACGCGCAAAAACTTATAGAGATCAATCAATGTATACTATATCTTGCATGATGTTCAAAAAAGGCAAGAACACCTACCGTTCATCTTTATCATAGAAATAAGAGTTATTTGTATTACCCCATTCTTAATTCATAATTCTGTTTCAACCCCCCCCCCCCCCCCCCCCCCACATTTTCAATATAATCACTATTAGCCCCCTATTCTAATGGTCATGAGTTGACGTTAGAGACAACAGAAAAAAAAGACCACGTTAGTCCTTGTACATATTTAAAAAGACCAAAATTCTCTCAGGACTGATGTCAGGCCTGGTGATGTTTTTGTTCCTTGCAAAAGGAGTATCATTTGGTAAAATATTTAAAAGATGACAGGAACAAAAACATTATAGTCCAGATATGCTCCTTTTGCAGGAAAAGATTCTACAAATGACTGATAATACAAAGTCATCCAACAATTCTGATCAAAGATGAGGTTATATGACCAAAATACTGCAGCTACTTGTGTCCCTCCTGTTCTTGGGCCTTGCCATTGCCATAAAGAACTTCACCAAAGTAGAGTAGCTCCACACTTTCCTTGTTACTTCAATTGCCATATTGGTAGGTAATTTGGATTATAGTATAGTAAAGGTAGCCATGAACGTGTCACAAACACAAAAGCAATGTAACATAACATAACATCATAACAGTTATCCAACCAAAATAATAACAATGAAGAACCATCATCTGGAAACACTAAAGCAATCCATCAAAGTTTAAAAAAATGAAATAATGAACATCATCCAACCAAAATAACAACAATTTACTAACAAAAAAGAACACGAAAACCATCACTGTCCTTGCCCTTGCGATTATTGATTCTGTTGTGGATGTTATTGATGGTGTGATTGAGAACATGCAAAGTTGACATTTTGTGATTGGTGCATGAATCATCCTATTGATATTCTGACTGAAAGTCACTCTAGCAATACTTCTTGACATGCTCCTGCTCCAGACCCCTGCTGGAGCTGCTTCTTGATTTGTTATTTGAAGTACTTGTAGCTGCTCCTATCGAGTTTCTGCTTTCTTGTGTTTGATTCTTCTTAGCTAGTGGACAAGTCATGTTATGGCATGAACCCCTACAGTTCGCACAATTTTTTGATTTTTTTGCTCCAGCTGGCTCCTCATCCGTAGCACTTCTCTTATTCTTCTTTGGTCTATCAGGAGCCAATTTAGAATTGGAGGCATCACATCTATTGGAGTTGCCAACTACAAACGAATCCAAATAAAGTGTTCAAACCCTACTATTAACTCATATTTATAGTATAAAGATGAAAACAAAACCAATAAAGTGTCAAAACCATTAAAATATCAAAACCAATAAAGTGTCAATATTTAAGTCTAGAGGCACTTATTTATCACCTTCATCCAATCACGCTTTTCTCCTAAAGGGATAATAAAGTCTGCATAACCTGCTTTGTAAGCATCCACATAAAAGTACCAACTAGAGTAACTATACATTACCATCATGTTGTGTATGAGTACCTAAAAATCAATATAATCAACTCCAAAGCATATAAATATAAAATGGATGTAAGAAAGCCTTACTCTGCCCAATTTGGTCTGGATACGATCAAGATAACTATGACATGTTAACATGGTAGACCTCTATGTTGCTATTGTCCACACGTACAGGTTTTGTTTGTAATATTCACTGTCCATTTGCCTAGTAGACCACGGTACACCTCATATAGAAAGTCAGATGAACCCTTTCATGTGTATTCATTGATTTTTAGAGTCATCCCCTCAATGCATCTCTGCCACCTAGGCACCAACTGACCTACAATCATCTTCTTAGTTGCAAGTTGCATCCTCTTGTAAAATATACTCATAAAAAATTCACCATACTTTTCCCCTATAGTACAAATATGTTTATCCCTCTGCTTTCTTATAGAGTTGTTGAAAGTCTCAGAAAAGTTGTTAGATATATGCTCAGTGTGGTTATTATGGTCAAAGAATGTCCTAGCCCAACTTTCCTTCTCCATGGAAATATGCATGAGCTCTAGCATCTACTTGCTCCAAATCATTAACTCACCTTTCAAAATCAATAACCTACCTTGTATGCACCTGCATTATTAACACCAATTACTAAACAAATATGAAACCAACAAATTTTAAAATCTATAAAACCTAAAAGAATCACTAAGCATTCCAAGCAAGATGCTTCAAATGAGCCCCTTGAAACTTTCTCTTAAAGTATTGTTACAAGTGTCTAAAATAGAATATGTGATTGTGATTCACATCACTGAAAACATCCTTCACAGCCAATATCAATCCATTCTATCTATCTGAGATGAAAGTTAGATTTAAAGGATGCCCTGTCAATTCTTCCTTCAAGTTCTATAGAAAGCTCATCTAATTAGCAGCATTCTCAGATTTACACACATATATGCCTAATGGAACAAGTCCATTCTCAGCATCTAGGCTTGTTGCTGCAATTAGACACGCCACCGTACTTTCCTTTGAGATAGCATCCATCAAGTCCTATTATCAGTCTATACTTTTTGATGAACCCTAAAATACATGAGAAAACAGAATTAAAAATTCATGCATGCAACTAGATACCCTAAGTATACAAGAAACATAGAATTTAGTACAACTTAAGATGCTTACCCTCCATAGATGCTCTGTAGGCTATGCACATTTGAACGAAAGTGAGATCCAAATGGCCTCTAGAGAAGGTAGCCACACTCCTAGGATTAGTAAACAATATATGGTCACACAACCGAGGAACCAATGCATAGCTATCAGAATAACTCCCATTGACCCTCACAAGTATCTTAGCCCTTGTTTTCCAAGCAACCCTGTAACACCCAGTTTTCTGAAATTGGGGTATTTTTGAAATTTTATTATTTTTATTATTTATTAATGGTATTTTAGTCATGATATGATTTTTGGTGATTTTAGTTAATTTAAAACTATTTTCTAAGTCATGGCTTGTGATTTGGTTAACTACTAGTGTATAACCCTAGTGTAAACTCTAGAGATTTCATAACCTAGAGACTACCATGACCATGTAAGCCTAACCAAGTGATTAGGATACCATTTGAGCACTTTTTAGCCTAAAGGGTATTTTGGTAATTTTCTAGGATTTATTTGGAATTATTTGAATTTATGTGATTTATTATTATTTAATTAGTTGATTAGTGTAATGTTAGCTCCTAACCTAGTTTAGCACTAATCTAGAGGTTAGACACTAACCTAGAAGACTAATGTTAGATGTTAGCTTTATGTATAAATATCTAGTTTGATAAATATCTAGATATTATTTTTTAGATATTTTAGAAAAACCTAAATATCTATTCCCTTAGTCAAAGACTTAGGGGCTAAGTTAAGCAAGGTGGAAGGGACCTAAATATCAACCCTACACCCCCTCCCCCATGACCAGCCAACCCTACCCCCATCATATATATGCACACCCCTTCATTCATGCCTCCTTTTCATTTCACAAAAACCTAGTTTTCTACACAACTTCACACCTTCACCATTTAACCAAATTAGCTCCAAATTGAGCCTAGTTTCTTGCATTGGAACCCCCTACCATTGAGGATGCTAAGGGAGGCTAGCTAGCAAGGTTGAAGATCAATTTGGCCATCTCAAGTGAAGAGGACACCCCCTCCCCAAAACCTTGTTTTCATTGAGTTTTCACTCAATAGGTAAACACTCACAAAACCTATTAAGATTGTGTTTTCTCTCCATGGTTGCATGCATATAGGTAGACCCTAGCTGTGGGTCAAGTTTGGTAGGATATGGATTGGGTTTGGTGTCCGTATCGGACACCTATCTGTGTGTTTAATTAAGTGTTTGGTGAAATATCACTATGGTTTGAAAGTTGTTATTTTCTAAAACAAATTACACATTTGGGTAGCCCTTAGCATGCTGATCACGAAACACTAGGACTGAGCACGAATCTGAGTCGTGTCCGTGTCCAAAATGGACACGAATACTCTGTAGACACACATGCACTGTGTCCTGTTGCTCGAGCCCCATTTCTCACTGTACACGACACTTTGACACACCAATTTTGGTGGACACGAAGGGGCCCTGACTGACATGTCAGCCTCCAAGTGCCATGTCATCTCGTGTCGTATCGGACACATAATCACACGCTTACTAGTTTAGTTTACACTGCACACAGTGTTAAAACACGCACTGACACGGCCTTCGTGTCGTGTCTAGACACGACGTGGACACAAAGTGTCAGGACTAAACCCTAGCCCTAGACCTAGGCTACACCCTGACACGAGCACGACACGTATTGATGTGTGTGTCGTGTCCATGAGGCTCTGTCCTCGCTGCACGAGACCGGGCCACGTGCGCGTTCAGTCCCCTACTGTTCGGGGCTCACGTAGGACACGACACGACACGACACGTGGAGGGGTGACACTTGGTGGACACGAGGGGGCAATATCTGCGAACATGCCCCCCAAGTTTCGTGTCTTCTAGTGTAGTATAGGACACGAATTCGTGTGTGCATCGAATTTGCACTGACAGCGCACACGAGATATTTGGTCTCTGATACGGGCTTGGACACGATATTGTACGACACTTGGACACCGTGCAGGTACCTAGACACCTAGCTTGACCCTAGGCGAACCTAGACACGTGACCACGAGACACGAGGACACGTGTGTCGTGTCCTACACGCGTGTGCATCTCTGCACGACGCTGTGACACTACACAGTGTCTGTGTTACCCGATTGGGTTTCCAGTGAGTTGGACACGTCGTGTCGTATCTAGACTCTGTGTCAGGCACCCTAGATGCTAGGGGACACTGTGGGACACGATTACCAACCAAGTGTTGGGGACCTTAGTCGGGTTTTGAGGATGTTTTTAGGTTTACCCCCAACTCACTGTTCAGTCCCATTTTCCAGATTTTGGGATAATTCCCAGTTTTCAAAAATGAATTTCAAAATAATTTTTGTTATGTTTTATACATATAAATATATGTTTTTAGTGTATGTATACGTAGTGTATGTATATGTGTATGTGTGTAGGTAGGATTTGAGTGTATATACATGTGTATATATGTAGATATGAGTATGTGTACATATGTATACACATATATGTATATATATAGGTGTGTGTGTTATGTATGTGTGTGTGGGTTGGTTCCAGTTCCAGAAATCTGGACAGAACCCTTCCCCCCTCTTCTCACTGTCACACACACACACACCCCACACACCCACATCCCTCTCTCTCGTTCACTCTCTTTTTCTCTCTCTAATTCACTTACCCTCTCATTTTTCTCTCTCTCTATATATGTAAATTGTTGTGTATATATATATATATATATATATATATATATATTGAGTATATAAGTATTTATGCATACAAGTTATAGATTATATGTATATAGATATGTATATATAGTTTATATATATATTTGAGGGTTATATATATAGATAGGGTATATTATATAATTGGCTATATATATTGATAATATATATGTATGTTATGAGTATATATATGGTATTATATAAGTTGGGTATATGGTGTATACATTGTAGATATGTATATATATATGAGATGGCCTATGTATATATATATATTGTATAGATATGAGTATATATCGAAGATACCTATATATATGTGGTAGTGTCCTAGATATACTAGCCTATGGCTAATAGGGGGTTGCCCTATACTTGGCCTAAATTGCTCTTGAATGGTTGACCTAGGTAGCCATTGTTGACCATTGTTGACTAAAGTCAACTATAGGTCAACCATGACCTAATTGACCTAGAGATGGCTTAGATGAACATAGAAGGACTAGTTGACTAAAGTTTGACTAAACCCTAGACTATTGACTAGTTGGTTTAGGTTTAACCTATATGAGTATTTTGTAACCTAAGTTGTGTGGATAGTCCTAAGTAGATTAAGATATGTATGGGGTTAAGTGGAATACTTAGAGTTGAGTCATGACTTGAGTTGGAGTATGGGATTAGCTTGATTACAGGATTAAGGTTGGTATTGTACTATATATATTTTGTGTGATATACTTGTATAGGTATTGGTTATACCTTAACCTTGTGATGTAGTACCTTAGATAGTCTAGATTGACCTAGACTTGACCTAGCTTGACCATATTGACTAGTATTTGACTAGTCTGACCATTGTTGACCAAAACCCAAGATAACTTGACTAGTTTAACTAGAATGTTGACCAAGGGTTGACTTTAACCTAGATTTGACTAACCTTGACTTGTTTGACCTTGTTTGACCTTATTTGACTTAGTTTGATTTCCTGTGACCTAGTATGAATTCCTGTGACCTAGTTTGACTGTTGAGTTGACCAAGTGTTGACTTTTGACCAGATTGACCTAGACTCATGTAGTATGCATTGTATACTTTATTTTTACCATTGTGGATACATTGTAACTTGTATTGCTCTGATTAGGAGCCAGACACCTCTCCTCAGGCAGTATATCCTCTTCAGACATTCAGTTATCAGGCGAGTACATTCTCTGACCGTTTCATACTTGTTTAGGCTTTACTTCTCGCTCTAGATTACTTTACTTGATGCTGTCACGTTGGTAACACGGATTGGTACTATATGGATCTTTACATGAGATGTTATCCCCCTCGGGAGCATCGGGTACTTCATGTTACGTGTGTTTCACTTTCATCATGTACTCCTATGCTTCCATCATGCATGTATACTCATGTGATCATGTACTCTCATGTTCACTGAGCCCTCATGTATAACTTCACGTATACTCATTTATGAGCCTCATGTGAAGTAATCATGTATAATAACGTAACTTGTCTAGATCCTTGTGTATTGATTGGGGAAACGGGGGAGTAGAAGTAGACATGTGAATAATTCCAAAGTAGTGTAATCATGTACAAACTCAGTAGTGTAATCATGTATAAATTTTAGCCATTCACATGCCTATCTTGTACTCTACATCACTAGCCACTTACAGTTCTCTATATACAGTAGATATTTCCTTTACAAGCTATCTCTTTTACAGCGTATATTTTCTTTCAGCACTTCCTGTATTTTACTCTATTGCCTGTATCGTATTTCCTAACCTGATATGAACTGTGTGAGATGTATTGTGCTCATTTCTGTCCTGACTGGACCTGTTGAAAATATTACAGAGGATGAGGAAGAGGCCCTGGTATCTACCTATTATGGAGCAGGACTAGATGACACTTGTCTTGAGGACCCTCAGTAAGATCCACCTGCAGCTGAGGATGTTACCCCAGTAGTCTAGGCTAGTTTAGCTAGACAGTCATTTCTATATTATTATTTTTGTCTCACATTATGAGTTGTATTTTGAGATGTTGAGATGTATAGACCCTTAGACTTATTTGTATATTGGGTTGACATTCTGGATGTTATGTTATCATAGACACTTAGACCTATTTCATCTATCGTACTGTTCCCTTTGAGTTACTGTCTATCTATCTTTCATTCTTCTACCTTAGATGTGATTGAGACTGTATATTGTTATGTCACCTCCATTCAAAGAGTATATACTGCACAGGTACCTTTATATTGTTAGATGATTGACCTAGAACAGCGTTCTACCGCCGATACTGCGGCGTAGGCTGGGCGTTGTTACGTTCTCGTACCCTCACGGTGGGTACGGGTCGTGACACGTTTTTAGTGGTGGCCCATGCAGGTCGAGTTTATGTAGTGGTATTCGAACTAGAGTATCACTACAGCCTGTGATAGGATTTGAGAAATAGACTTAGTAAGAGAGGATACTCAATCACTGTTAGGATACCTTGAGAGATTCCGGGGATGACCCTTGAGAATCTTATTTTGAATTACGATTTAAACTCTTTTTTTCGTGATTGAATTTGATTTTGGAGGATTCACTGTAGAACTTTGAATCCTGGTGTTAATTGATGATTTTGAAATTTTTGTAGTTATTGATTTTAATTTCTTTGTGTTAGATTAATATCTTTTATTTTAAGGTACTCAATCACATTTATGAGAAAACTCTCATCTGTTTCTTGCCATCTAATTCTCTTGCTAATTGCTTTCCCTTGAAATGAACTGTCCCCTCTATTTTTGCATCTGGCTTAAACTCTTTCCACCAAACTATGCGACTGTATCCCAAACCTGACTTACTCGACATTTCCTCAAATCAAGATTTTATTGAGACCTTCTAACCTTGACCTTTGATTTGATCGAACCCTAACTATATTCATCTAGTAGCCTATCTATCCCTAGGGCTGTGTTCCTAAATTATTTTTCTGGATTCCTAATTAATTTTATTCCATGCGTTAACTTGATCTTCTTAATTTTTGCATCAATTGTCACGTCTTGAACTCCCACTTTCTATTCTAGATCATTGGACGTCCTTTACCGTGACTTAGATATTCGGAGTATAATACTAGCTGTTACCTCCCAACAAACTTCACATGTAAGACCTAGACTAGCCTACCTTCATGTAGGTATTCCATGTCCTACTAAAACCCGTCTCCTTGTACTCTATTTTCTTGATATGATCTTCTGGTCAAATGGCTAAACTATAACCTCTACCATAATACTAAATTAATTCTTATTTCAATTAGAGATCCACCTTGGCTCAATTCTTTCGACCTGGCATGTGATGGTGTTCTGTTTGAATCCTTAAATACTTAACCTTGTACCTTATCTTGAATGCTTGACCCGATTGGTTAAGGATCTTGGACTATGTATTTTCTTTCATCATTTCCACCCTTACTTATATCTTATGCTACAAAGTTATCCTTAGTTTCACAAGCTTATCCTTTTCGAGCTTGATCATGACATATTTTATTGGGTGTGCACCCACTAACATATTGTCTAATCAGAACCGGCACATGATGGTCTGATCAACCTATTGCATTTTGGTTCGCTTTTCATATATTAATCTACGTGGATGGAGACATAGTTAAACTTGCCCTAGAATCTTATCCGCAATAGCCTTGACAATTCTCCTTAAAATTATTTTTATCGCCTATGAACCTCGTATTCATATCCAGTTGAATTAAATTTAATCATGACCTAGATCTTCATCATTGGATGCTCGTGCTCATACTTGATTTCATTGAATTTCCATCTTGCCCAAATCTCGATTTATCCTGAAATTGATCAACTTAGATCGTGTCAAGACTAAAATCTATTTGTGATTGTTTGTGCCTAAATTTTCAATTTTTACCACTTTATGGAATAGTAAACCTTTTAATGATTTCTCAGTTACTTGTTAATGACCAATTTTTATATAGGATGGTAGACGGCCCTATAGTCTTGATGATTGTTGTTCCCTTACTTTCCCAATTGGGACACCCTAGATTGCTTGTACGTTTTGATACCACAGGACAGTCTTGATCTAGAATGACTAGTGCACCTAGATGAGACCACAGACTGTCCCATTTAACCTGTCCCCCCTTGTACCACTATTGTATCACAATTTTCGGTTCAATTTAGGCCATAGACCTTTCCCACTCTAAATTATGATCATCATAAGCACATTACCGTGACTTTTAAATTTGGAGCACAAGACTAGTTGTTTTCTCAAAACTAATTTCACATTCATGACCTAGACATGACACTCTACACCCATGACCTTAGTATCCCACTCAGGCATACCATTGTGTGCTTCATTTGCTTAGTACGATTTTCCTGACCCGAGGCTCCATCCTGATTTACCCTATGGAGTTACTTTTGATTTCGATTTGAATTAAGGACACCTTATGACCAAAAACTGCCAGCCAATTTTTGGACATGACCCAGTATAGGTCTACTACCCATAGTTGCTTATTGACCTTGTATGTTGCTAGGTAGTAGCTTCGACCCTGATTGTTGGAGGTCTGACCTAGGAGGAGTACGACCATCTAAATTTCGAGGACGAAATTATTTTAAGGAGGGTAGACTTGTAACACCCAGTTTTCTAAAATTGGGGTATTTTTGAAAATTTATTATTTTTATTATTTATTAATGGTATTTTAGTTATAATATAATTTTTGGTGATTTTAGTTAATTTAAAACTATTTTCTAAGTCATGGCTTGTGATTTGGTTAACTACTAGTGTATAACCCTAGTGTAAACTCTAGAGATTTCATAACCTAGAGACTACCATGACCATGTAAGCCTAACCAAGTGATTAGGATACCATTTGAGCACTTTTTAGCCTAAAGGGTATTTTGGTAATTTTCTAGGATTTATTTGGAATTACTTGGATTTATGTGATTTATTATTATTTAATTAGTTGATTAGTGTAATGTTAGCTCCTAACCTAGTTTAGCACTAATCTAGAGGTTAGACACTAACCTAGAAGACTAATGTTAGATGTTAGCTTTATGTATAAATATCTAGATATTACTTTTTAGATATTTTAGAAAAACCTAAATATCTATTCCCTTAGTCAAAGACTTAGGGGCTAAGTTAAGCAAGGTGGAAGGGACCTAAATATCAACCCTACACCCCCCCCCCCCCCATGACCAGCCAACCCTACCCCTATCATATATATGCACACCCCTTCATTCATGCCTCCTTTTTATTTCACAAAAACCTAGTTTTCTACACAACTTCACACCTTCACCATTTAACCAAATTAGCTCCAAATTGAGCCTAGTTTCTTGCATTGGAACCCCCTACCATTAAGGATGCTAAGGGAGGCTAGCTAGCAAGGTTGAAGATCAATTTGGCCATCTCAAGTGAAGAGGACACCCCCCCCCCCCCTCCCCCAAAACCTTGTTTTCATTGAGTTTTCACTTAATAGGTAAACACTCACAAAACCTATTAAGATTGTGTTTTCTCTCCATGGTTGCAAGCATATAGGTATACCCTAGCTGTGGGTCAAGTTTGGTAGGATATGGATTGGGTTTGGTGTCTGTATCGGACACGTATCTGTGTGTTTAATTAAGTATTTGGTGAAATGTTACTATGGTTTGAAAGTTGTTATTTTCCAAAACAAATTACACATTTGGGTAGCCCTTAGCATGCTGATCACGAAACACTAGGATTGAGCACGAATCTGAGTCGTGTCCGTGTCCAAAACGGACAAGAATACTCTGTACACACACATGCACTGTGTCCTGTTGCTCGAGCCCTATTTCTCACTGTACACGTCACTTTGACACACCAATTTTGGTGGACACGAAGGGGCCCTGACTGACATGTCAGCCCCCAAGTGCCATGTCATCTCGTGTCGTATCGGACACGTAATCACACGCGTACTGGTTTAGTTTACACTGCACACAGTGTTAAAACACGTACTGACACGACCTTCGTGTCGTGTCTAGACACGACGTGGACACAAAGTGTCATGACTAAACCCTAGCCCTAGACCTAGGCTACACCCTGACACGAGCACGACACGTATTGATGCGTATGTCGTGTCCACGAGGCTCTGTCCTCGCTGCACGAGACCGCGCCACGCGCGCGTTCAGTCCCCTGTTGTTCGGGGCTCACGTAGGACACGATATGACACGTGGAGGGATGACACTTGGTGGACACGAGGGGGCAATATCTGCGAACATGCCCCCCAAGTTTCGTGTCTTCTAGTGTAGTGTAGGACACGAATTCGTGTGTGCATCGAATTTGTACTGACAGCGCACACGAGATATTTGGGCTCTTATACGGGCTTGGACACGACACTGTACGACACTTGGACACCGTGCAGGTACCTAGACACCTAGCCTGACCCTAGGCGAACCTAGACACGTGACCACGAGACACGAGGACACGTGTGTCGTGTCCTACACGCGTGTGCATCTCTGTACGACGCTGTGACACTACACAGTGTCTGTGTTACCCGATTGGGTTCCCAGTGAGTTAGACACGTCGTGTCGTGTCTAGACTCTGTGTCAGGCACCCTAGATGCTAGGGGACACTATGGGACACGATTACCAACCAAGTGTTGGGGACCTTAGTCGGGTTTTGAGGATGTTTTTAGGTTTACCCCAACTCACTGTTCAGTCCCATTTTCCAGATTTTGGGATAATTCCCAGTTTTCAAAAATAAATTTCAAATTAATTTTTGTTACGTTTTATACATATAAATATATGTTTTCAGTGTATGTATACGTAGTGTTTGTATATATGTGTGTGTAGGTGGGATTTGAGTGTATATACATGTGTATATATGTAGATATGAGTATGTGTACATATGTATACACATATATGTATATATATAGGTGTGTGTTATGAAAAAAAAAAATATATAGGTGTGTGTGTTATGTATGTTTGTGTGGGTTGGTTCCAGTTCCAGAAATCTGGACAGAACCCCCCCTCTTCTCACTGTCACACACACACCCCCCCCACACACCCACATCCCTCTCTCTCTTGTTCACTCTCTTTTTCTCTCTCTAATTCACTCACCCTCTCATTTTCCTCTCTCTCTATATATGTATATTGTTGTGTGTATATATATATATATATATTGAGTATATATAAGTATTTATGCATATATGTTATAGATTGTATGTATATAGATATGTATATATAGTTTATATATATATTTGAGGGTTATATATATAGATAGGGTATATTATATAATTGGCTATATATATTGATAATATATATGTATGTTATGAGTATATATATGGTATTATATAAGTTGGGTATATGGTGTATACATTGTAGATATGTATATATATATGAGATGGCCTATGTATATATATTGTATAGATATGAGTATATATCTAAGATACCTATATATATGTGGTAGTGTCCTAGATATACTAGCCTATGGCTAATAGGGGGTTGCCCTATACTTGGCCTAAATTGCTCTTGAATGGTTGACCTAGGTAGCCATTGTTGACCATTGTTGACTAAAGTCAACTATAGGTCAACCATGACCTAATTGACCTAGAGATGGCTTAGATGAACATAGAAGGACTAGTTGACTAAAGTTTGACTAAACCCTAGACTATTGACTAGTTGGTTTAGGTTTAACCTATATGAGTATTTTGTAACCTAAGTTGTGTGGATAGTCCTAAGTAGATTAAGATATGTATGGGATTAAGTGGAATACTTAGAGTTGAGTCATGACTTGAGTTGGAGTATAGGATTAGCTTGATTACAGGATTAAGGTTGGTATTGTACTATATATATTTTATGTGATATACTTGTATAGGTATTGGTTATACCTTAACCTTGTGGTGTAGTACCTTAGATAGTCTAGATTGACCTAGACTTGACCTAGCTTGACCATATTGACTAGTATTTGACTAGTCTGACCATTGTTGACCAAAACCCTAGATAACTTGACTAGTTTGACTAGAATGTTGACCAAGGGTTGACTTTAACCTAGATTTGACTAACCTTGACTTGTTTGACCTTATTTGACTTAGTTTGATTTTCTGTGACCTAGTATGAATTCCTGTGACCTAGTTTGACTGTTGAGTTGACCAAGAGTTGACTTTTGACCAGATTGACCTAGAATCATGTAGTATGTATTGTATACTTTATTTTTACCATTGTGGATACATTGTAACTTGTATTGCTCTGATTAGGAGCCAGACACCTCTCCTCACGCAGTATATCCTCTTCAGACATTCAGTTATCAGGCGAGTACATTCTCTGACCGTTTTATACTTGTTCAGGCTTTACTTCTCGCTCTAGATTACTTTACTTGATGCTGTCACATTGGTAACACGGATTGGTACTATATGGATCTTTACATGAGATGTTATCCCCCTCGGGAGCATCGGGTACTTCATGTTACGTGTGTTTCACTTTCATCATGTACTCCTATGCTTCCATCATGCATGTATACTCATGTGATCATGTACTCTCATGTTCACTGAGCCCTCATGTATAACTTCACGTATACTCATTTATGAGCCTCATGTGAAGTAATCATGTATAATAACGTAACTTGTCTAGATCCTTGTGTATTGATTGGGGAAACGGGGGAGTAGAAGTAGACATGTGAATAATTCCAAAGTAGTGTAATCATGTACAAACTCAGTAGTGTAATCATGTATAAATTCTAGCTATTTACATGCCTATCGTGTACTCTACATCACTAGCCACTTACAGTTTTCTATATACAGTAGATATTTCCTTTACAAGCTATTTCTTTTACAGCGTATATTTCCTTTCAGCACTTCCTGTATTTTATTCTATTGCCTGTATCGTATTTCCTAACCTGATATAAACTGTGTGAGATGTATTATGCTCGTTCCTGTCCTGACTGGACCTGTTGAAAATATTACAGAGGATGAGGAAGAGGCCCTGGTATCTACCTATTATGGAGCAGGACTAGATGACACTTGTCTTGAGGACCCTCAGCAGGATCCACCTGCAGCTAAGGATGTTACCCCAGTAGTCTAGGCTAGTTTAGCTAGACAGTCATTTCTATATTATTATTTTTGTCTCACATTCTGAGTTGTATTTTGAGATGTTGAGATGTATAGACCCTTAGACTTATTTGTATATTGGGTTGACATTCTGGATGTTATGTTATCATAGACACATAGACCTATTTCATCTATTGTACTGTTCTCTTTGAGTTACTGTCTATCTATCTTTCATTCTTCTATCTTAGATGTGATTGAGACTGTATATTGTTATGTCACCTCCATTCGGAGAATATATACTGCACAGGTACCTTTATATTGTTAGATGATTGACCTAGGACAGCGTTCTACCGTCGACACTGCGGCGTAGGCTGGGCGTTGTTACGTTCTCGTACCCTCACGGTGGGTGCGGGTCGTGACAAACCCAGTATAGAATTTTGGTACCGTACCTTTCCCATATCGAATCACCAATCCTTTCTGGTTTCCATATTTTGTTCGACTTCTTCACTAGAGGTAGAACAACATTTACAACCCACTTAGAATTAGTCATGGAGTTAAATTCACTTTCTTACCATATATATTTGTGTTTATTTATATAAGTGTTCAACCTCCATGTAGGCTTTTCATAATTTATTCCCTTGAATATGCACTCCATGGACAACCCTAATCCTTTTTCTTGCAGTAGGACCTCATTCTATACCCTTCATTCCATGGACTTCTAAGCCCAAATTTGTTAAGAATGGCAAATGTCCTCAAATGATGCTTGTAATGCTTCTTAGTTTCCTATTTCACCCCTTTTTTAAGTCTTAAGACTGGCAATGGACCATTCTCTTATGTATCCTCTGGGTACATATCAATAGATTGATCTACAATCTCATCAAACTCATTAGTTGGTGGAGCTTGTTGAACACCTTTACTATCATCACTAGGAGCTTCACCACCACCATTACTATCACCATATGATTCATTTCCAGCATCCCCAGTAGCCTCTTCATCACTACTTTCAAAACAATTAAGATTACTCGCGTAGTCTTCTTCTTTTTCTGACTCACCCATTCTTACATAATCATAAACTGGATCGACATAGACATCGGCTCTATCTTTATGATCAATACTAGTTGATTCATGTTCTGAACTTGCTTGTCTTGCATTATTGATAATTTCTTCAACCCTTGAAGCTTGTGTTGACACTTGATTCCAGTCAAAAATAGCTCAATGAGTCTGTAGGAGTTGGTTCAGTTCCTGGCAAATTGGTATTACCATCAACACCCATTCCCTGGGTTGGTGGTTCATTATTCATAACTGAACCACCACCAATAGACATTGTCATACAATCTGTTAGTCCCGGGGCTTGATCAAAGATGGTAGACTCGATGTCGAGATCAGAGGTTCAACAAACGTTCACCTTCTGATTATTCTCGAGATCCAAGAGGAACACTATAATATGAATCTGATTACAAAAGCAACAATAATCAGAAAGTAAATCTCACGTTCTTTCTCGCAATCGCAGTTGCCGACGGACAGAACTGAGTTCAGAAAATAAATCTCACGTTCTTCCTTGCAATCGTAGTTGCAGACGGACAGAACTGAGTTACAACTCAGATGAAGGAGAAAAAAGAAGAAAGAAGAAGAGAAAATGATCTTGCTGGGGTGATTGAGATCAACGTTGCTCAAAGCAAGATTCGTCCCACCACGATCTGCTTCCAGGAACCAGTAAGTTCACGAAGAACTTCTGAAACGCTCGTAAGTCAAAATTTGAGACTTGAACGGGCTTCCTGGACTTTACGGACTCCCTTAGCTCTCTTCTTGGTGCATCTTTCAAAGGAGGCCAAGGGGCTCTATTTATAGAGTGGAGTTGAGACTTCACCTCTTCTCTTATCCGATGTGGGACTAAAATACCAATACTCAAAAATAGAGTTTGATATTTAGATCATCCCACAATCAGCATAGAAGTGTGCCAGTCCACGCCTACCCCCCGAACACTCTCGTGCATGCACGAGACATCCTGGAGTCCGTGTCCGAGTCCGAGTCCGCACAACAAAAATCAACTTATATCTTTGTTGGAATTGATCCTTTTTTCTTTTTAGGAAAATACTCCCATATGGCACACACTTGTGCCCCACTACACCTCATGTGCACACCTCAACACAAGCAATACATTAGATTGAGATACCATTTGGTGTAGCCGATGTGGGACTATCTTTCCTAGTCCACAGGAAAAAACACCAACAATCCCCTACATATCTCAATATATGGGTTGAGCGTTCCCCACAGTGACTGTCCATCATGCATTAGGAGAGATGTCGCTACGACTTAAATCTTCCCGCATAGGTTAAATAACAGCATGACACAAGAATGGACTAAGCCTTGAATTTTGTACCATAACTGCAATTCTTCCTACTCATATAATGTCATCAACTGTGCTTCTGGCTGCACATTAAAGGCCTTGTGCCAGCTGGTTTCAGTGTATAATTTTGGACGTCTACAAGTTTACCCTCAAGAGACGGCCTAATATCTCTGTCCATACACTATAGGTGAGTTCTTTATAAAGAGTCATGGCATGAAGCATTGCGCTTCTTTGCGGTGCTACGCCGCTATGACATGGCTTAAAGCCGAGGCTTTACCCCATCTGGGTACCTCATCGTAGTGTCATACTACTGTAGCATGAGGTCACAGGCCTCTTTGTAGTGCCAAACTACCCAACATGAAGCCTTGCGCTTCCGTACGGTGTTACGCCGCTATGACATGGCTCGCAAAGCCGAGGCTTTACCCTACCTGGTACCTCTTTGTGGTGTCATGCCATTGTAACATGAGGACATCGTCCTCTTTGTAGTGCTGTCTACCTCTCTTTATTACGATTATCATACAGTATTAGGCTACCTGCCTATTTGCGGTGCTACTCCGCTGTGACTTGGCTTACAAAGCCGAGGCATTATCCCTACCTGGAAACCTCATAGTGAAGTCACCTCACTGTAGCATGGAGTTACACTCCTTGTAGTGCTACACTACCGTGTTTCCTGTAAAGCACTCCAGGCATTCACTCTGCATGAGAACTCATTAAGACATTTAAGCCAACCTTCCTACAGGATCCATTTTCCGCAGAAAACAACAGTAGACAACAGTGGTTGTAGGTCTGTAACCTCTCCATGCCACAGAGGACAAGTACCCACCGTTCCTGATATTCTTCTGGTTAATAGTCCTCCCTTGAACCAAAAGCTAGACGCCTAGTAGATTTCTCTTTGAACTAATAGCGTAAAACTTTATGGTAGAAATGTAATAACACAATATCAGAATGCCTTCAAGCCCATTTTACAAGTTGTGTCATCGACCAGCAGTTGCTTGAGGCCCTTGGTGAACGGATCTGTCAGGTTCTTCTGACTCCGAACATCAATCACTGCAATAACACCCCTCTTGATGAGATCGTATAATGCCATGTGCTTCAACCGCACAGTCCTCTTCTTCCCATTGAAGAGGTCATTTGATGCCACCGCCGCAGTCGCCTGGTTGCCGCTGTATATCGGTATCCCCGATATTTATGCCCCAACCACTGGAAGATCATATATGAGCTTCCGAAGTCATTTTGCTTCCTCTGCTGCGGCATCAAGTACAAAGAACTCAGATTCCATGGATGACCGCGAGAGCATAGTCTGCTTCTTCGATTTCCACGATATAGCAGCTCCACCTATTGTGAAAATGTATCCACCTGTGGACCTCTCATTCTCCACTTCTGAGCACCAGTTGGCATCACTGAAGCCTTCCACTATCGACGGATCTCCGCTGTAGTACAGAGCATATGTCTGAGTTTTCTTGAGATATCTCATAACCCGTTTCACAGCTTTCCAGTGCTCAATGCCTGGGTTTCTCGTAAAACGACTCAGCATTCCCACAGCGAAAGCTATGTCAGGCCTTGTGGCAGTAGTAGCATACATCAAACTCCCGATTACACTTGCATACTCCAGCTGCCTAACGCTTTCTTCTGAATTAGGCTTCAGCTTCAGATCACACTTGTACGGCGTATCGATCCTTGGAAGATCCTGATACCCGTAACGAGTGATCTTCTTCTCAATATATTGAGACTGTGACAGTGCTAGTCCAGTGTCTGTCCGGATGATCTTGAGTCCCAAAATAACATCAGCATCCCCCAAGTCCTTCATACTGAACTTCGTCGAGAGGAACTTCTTTGTCTCTGTGACACTGCTTATATCCGTACCTAGGATTAGCATGTCATCTATGTATAGACAAACGATGACTCCTCTTCCGTCAGCAAACTTCGTATAGACACACTTGTCTATTTTGCTGACCCTGTAGCCATTTGACCTTATGACTTTGTCAAACTTCTCATGTCACATTTTGGGAGCTTGTTTTAAACCGTACAGAGATTTTACCAACTTGCAGACTTTATCTTCAAGACCTTTGATGACAAACCCTTCTGGCTGTTGCATGTAGATCTCTTCGGTCAGCTCGCCATTCAGGAATGTCGTTTTCATATTCATCTGATGTATCACCATCTTATGTATCGCTGCGAGAGCAATCAACATTCTGATGGTGGTCATCCGGACTACTGGAGCATACATGTCAAAGTAGTGGATCCCCTGTTTCTGAGAAAACCCCTTTGCCACTAGCCTGGCCTTGAACTTGTCAACGGTTCCATCAGCTTTCATCTTCTTCTTGAAGATCCACTTGCATCCGATATATTTTGCTCCTTCAGGTAGATCAACCAACACCCAAGTGTTATTGGAGGTGATTGATTCAATTTTATTGTCTATCGTCTCCTTCCAGAAAATATCATCTCTGGTCTTCATCGTCTCATCATAGGTAAACGGATCTGCTTCCACATGATAGGTGATGAAGTCATCTCCGAAGTTCTTCGGCCTCCTCGCTCGCTTCGACGACGGCTCAACGAGTTCTGGTTCAACCATTGTTTCAACAACAACATCTTCTTGGACTACTTCTTTATTGAAAACTTCAGTTTCTTGTGCACCCTTATTGTTCTCCGGTTTATCCGTAAGAACAATATTCTTGTGCCTTGCAAATTGTCTTCACGAGATTCGATGATATGATTTGACTCAATATCAAGAAATCTCTGGGCATCACTCTTCTCGGCATAGCCCAAGAAGATCGTCTTCGTAGTCCTAGTCCCCAGCTTCTGAATCTTCAGATCTGGGAGCTTCACATAAGCCAGAGAACCCCACACTCGAATGACATTCAAGTTAGGTCTGACTTTGAACCAGAGTTCATGAGGAGTTACATTCGAAGTTGCATACGACACTCTATTTAGAATAAAAGTGGTCGTCAATGCAGCTTCTCCCCATTAGCATTTAGGAAGACCCGTAGTTAGCAGCATTGAGTTTATCATTTATGTCAATGTTCTGTTCTTCCTCTCCGCTACCCCGTTAGATTGAGGAGAATACGGAGCAGTAGTCTCATTGATGATTCCATGTTCTTTGCAGAACGATGCGAATTCATGAGACCTATACTCTACATCTCGATCACTTCTGAGTAGTTGTAGATCGGCTTAACGTTCAGCTTCAGTCCTGAAGTCTCTGAACTACTCGAATGCTGCATCCTTCTACTTGGGAAGTCATGCGAACGTGCACTTCGAGAAACACTTTGAACCGGCCTCTGTAGAGAATTGATAAAAATCACAGATATCTGAGTGTACTAACTCCATATGATCAGTACTTTAGTTCAATCGTCTGAGCAGCTTTCCAACCGTCTTGTATCTGCACAGACCTTAAACTCCTCCAACTTCTTACCCCCACATTTCGAAGATAAGGTCCCGGTAGGACAGCTTGAGTCTGCTTCTGTCATAAAACAACTCTCAGTCCACTCAATGAAGTAACTTCATCGCCATCAGCAGAAGTTCGAACATTTCTTCAGCACCGAACATCTTTTCGAAGCATGTTCCTCGCCAAGAAATTACCATCTGGCTAGTACGAATGTCCATCTTTCAAGTCTGTATCAAATAACAGACTTTCTGAGATCAGATCGCCGAAAAATCTCTGGTACGTGTAACACGCATTTCAGTGTCCTTATCGGTAGTTAATAACCACTGTCTCGATCTTCAGAACTTCTGCTAGATATATTTTCGCCATCGAGACCTTCGTCATAACATGGCTCGTCCTTGGTGAACAGCTCCTTTGAGAGCACACGTGGTCAGATGCACTAGTGTCAGACTACTAGTCAGCTACCACGCTAGATAACTCAACCTGTGCAATAATAGCAACCAAGTTAAGTAATCAAAAAATCAAGTTTAGCTATACCTGCTATTTTTGTTTGGGCTTGGATTTGCATTCACTTATGTAGTAGTCATTCTTGTCACAATTGAAGCAAGTCACGTGGGACTTGGACTTCTGTTGCTTGAACGAAGGACCGTTCACTTTTAGATTAGTGGAGTCCTTTTTCTTGTGATGAGAAGCCACCCGCTTCCCCATGACCTCTCTTGTCTGCACCAAGTTGGCCTTAACCAGTTGTTTGGATAGAGAGTCTATCTTCTGTTGAGATCGTATTTCGTCCTCAACGTGGATCTCTTGTAGAAGATCTTCCAAGCTAATGTCCAGCTTCTTCCGATGCATTCTAGCATATAAGTTGCTCCAACCAGCAGGAAGTCTTGAGACTATCCCTCCAACGACAAACTTGTCGACGAAGGGCATCTTCTCGTCATCCAACTTCTGGCGCAACTTCAGAAATTTCTTCACTTGAGGTAGCATCGTCATCTCGTCTTCGAAGATCCACTTGTGGTACTTCTCGACGATGAAGATTTTGGACATGTTCTCATCATCTTCATATAGCTTACCCAAAGAATCCCAGATCTCTTTGGCCTTCACCTTCTTGGAATACGACTCTGCCAGAGAGTCTTCCATAGAATCAGCAGTTTACAGATGCTGTTTTCTCTCTTCTATTTGCTCTGCTTGACGAGTGCAGCAGCAATAGCATCGGCAGTTCCTCCTTCTGGAATCGTCGGTTCATTCTCAATCAACACATGGTCTACGTCCACGAGTTGAAGATTAAGGGTGACATTCCTCTTCCAGATTTGGAAATGTTCTCCGTCGAATTTTTTCAACTTGTTAAAGCTGGTATCGATGAGAGAAGCACGAGAGTTCTCCATCTACAAGGATCTTGCTTTGAGATTGTTAGTCCCGGGGCTTGATCAAAGATGGTAGACTTGATGTCGAGATCAGAGGTTCAACAAACGTTCACCTTCTGATTATTCTCGAGATCCAAGAGGAACACTATAATATGAATCTGATTACAAAAGCAACAATAATCACAAAGTAAATCTCACGTTCTTCCTCGCAATCACAGTTGCCGACGGACAGAATTGAGTTCAGAAAATAAATCTCACGTTCTTCCTTGCAATCGCAGTTGCAGATGGACAGAACTCAGTTACAACTCAGATGAAGGAGAAAAAAGAAGAAAGAAGAAGAGAAAATGATCTTGCTGGGGTGATTAAGATCACCGTTGCTCAAAGCAAGATTCGTCCCACCACGATCTGCTTCCAGGAACCAGCAAGTTCACGAAGAACTTCTGGAACGCTCGTAAGTCAAAATTTGAGACTTGAACGGGCTTCCTGGACTTTACAGACTCCCTTAGCTCTCTTCTTGGTGCATCTTTCAAAGGAGGCCAAGGGGCTCTATTTATAGAGTGGAGTTGAGACTTCACCTCTTCTCCTATCCGATGTGGGGCTAAAATACCAATACTCAAAAATAGAGTTTGATATTTTAGATCATCTCACAATCAGAATAGAAGTGTGCCAGTCCACGCCTACCCCCGAACACTCCCGTGCATGCACGAGACATCCTGGAGTCCAAAGACAAAAACACCAACACAATCAACCTCCTCATATGAGTCCTCCAATTTCAGTCGTCTTCTTGTGGTCTAATTGTATGAGTTGATTATTTTGCTCTTTAACCTAGGACTCCTAATTGCCACTGATGGACATCTGCAATTTAAACAAAACATAATGACAATTACAAACAATTTAAACAAAACATAATGACTGTTATAAGAGTACAAGAAAAACATGGATTGAGAGAACAAACAAGATGAATGGAGTCACTATAAAACAAAGTCAATAACATTACCAAACCAAAGTTTAAACAATGAAAAACAATAAGTTACCTTCAACATGTGCCAAAAGCAATTAGATCATACTGGCATGTAAAGAAAAAAAGACCGTCCTCGACTCCATGAACATCATACTGGCATGTAAAGACTATATTTTGTATTTTTTTTATGCCAATTCCTTCCAAAATTACCAACAGTATATGATTACAATTAGATCAAATTTGGCCTTCAGTTAGGCATTGCTATAAGCAATAACAACAAAAACATTAATATATTTGAAGCTTAAATAAGTTCTGCGCCAACTCAACTTCCCTGCTATAGAGAATCTTTGGGACCTGGATGGAAGAAAATGAGCCTACCCAAAATAAATTGGGGTAAAGACTTTGTTGTTGTTGTTGTTGTCTTGTACCATATAAAGATCCGTTAAGTTTCAATGCGACATTATAACAAATGACTCATGTATTTTTTTTACTCAAATTCACAGTTACCATATATATACTATGAACCGAATTTAGTCCGCCCCGTCCCTTCCGTCTATAATTCATTCGAGTGCCTAAGCTCTGAGATTTGAACTACTGAGCGTATTTCTAACATGTAGAGATTAGACATCCCTTTCCTGGCAATCTTATAAGTCCAAGAGGCAGCAAATCTCGAACATCATGGCTACATACAGCTATTCCTTTATCATTCTACATGCAACAGCACTATTATTTCCTACATTATTGCTTATTCCGGAAAGCAAGTAAAACACTCAAAATTTAAACTATTCTCAAATAATACTTTTTAAAAAAAAATTTAAGTTCCCATTTTAGCAGTTTATTCCCCTCAGCACATAGGAGACATAGGGTCGAACACCAGTCCAGAAGCACACAAACCCAATAAAATTAGAAAGCACGAAAACACCCAAAATTGGTACCGTGTTCGTGTTGAGTCGTGCATGACACTCTTAAATACACCAATACACCAAAATAGTCGTCGTATCCATTTTTTGACATGCATATAGACTCTATACTGACACTAAAAATTCGTACAGGAACCGTGCAGAAATACACATACAAAAATGATTGCCGAGAACAAAAATTCGTACAAGAATCGTCTAACTATCAATCAAGGTTTTAACATAATTTGTACTTCAAAATTCTAACATAAGAAAAATAGAACAAAAATATTTGATTTAAACAAGACTAACTTGGAAATCTGACTCATTATGCAAATCCTCTCACTAAATCATCGAACAAGATTTTTTAGGGTTCTTTGTTTCAGCCATTTGGTTGATTTATTTATTTGGAATTCTTCCTCTTAATTAACCCATGTTTGTTTGATTCAACCTGAGAGTATTTTTGGTCTTTTTAAATATGTACATGGACTGACGTGATCTTTTTTTCATGTCATCTCTAACGTCAACTCAGTGACCATTAAAATAGGGGGATAATGATGATTATATTGAAAATGGGCTGGGGGGGGGGGGGGGGGGGGTGTTTGCAAAATTATGAATTAAGAATGGAGGGTAAATACAAATAGCTCTATTTAATATGTATTCGATGATACCTACAAATATCCCTTACAACGTGAGACGGACTATATGACTTGTTATTTCTAATTGTACCAATTATCTTTTTTTTAGCACATATAGTAGTAGAATGTGGATGACATCTTGTTGTAGATGCATATAAACAAGAATGCCGACTATCTAGTATACGAATAACAAATGTTCCGTATTCACAAATGACTTATCCAACTATAATTTGGTTCATCATGACAAGTATATATAATTTTTCGGGCATTGTTCATACTAGATGAACAACTAAAATCATGTACAATTGCTATATTACTCATTAAACTTCTAAATTTAGAACGAGATTAAACTATTTTTCGACATATATTTTGGAAGTGCTAAGATTATCGACATTATTCATCATCTAAATTTTTAATTAAATTATCACTATTTTTATTAGCATCATCTGCATTTAACATACATTCTTCTTCAGTGGATGGAATAATTCGAATGAGAAGAACTAGGGGAAATATTAACAATTTGGTTACTAAAAAAATGTTGAATACTAACATATATCACATCTTGGTAATGGTGGAGTAATATAGGACCGGCTCCAGCATTTTGGAGGTCCTAGACAAGTCCCAAAAATGAGGCTCTCATCCCTCTCTATATATTTTTTTATAATGCAAAATCCAACAAATCTACTATATAATTAGTACTAAGCAACTCCAAATTCTAAATTTATAACAATGTTTCTGGATGTTTTCAAATTATACTATAAAAACTGAATGGCAGAATATGGATAAAAAATAATAATTCATATGCAAAGTAGTCGAAGATGACAAATATTATGTCAGGGGTCCTAAAATTTTCCATTGCAAGAATGAAGATAAATATGGATAAAACTTTACGGAAGATGGAATCATAAATCATATACAAAATTTTTGGATGCAATGAATCATAAAATTATTCGTGTACATGGATAAAAAATTATAAAAAATTTAATTGCCAGTAACAACATCACTCAAGGGCCAGACAAACTCCCTAGTCGCCACTAGTGCTGACTCTCTCTCTCTCACCAAATAAAAAAATAATCATAAAAAATTATAGTAGGTGCAATAAAAAGGTCAACCTCACTCAAGCGAGGATCAGACTCCTTTTCGTCGTGGCTCGTAAAATCGCTTCAGATTTGGTCGCCGAAAAATACTAAGTGGGAAAAAGAAGAAGAAGAAGAAGAAGAAGAAGAAGAAGAAGAAGATGCTACTAGAAATTGTGAAAGAGATGATATTAGCTTAGCAAATACTTGTTGGAGTGGGTAGGGTTCCCAACCTATGTGGAGAAGATCCCGGAGTGCGACGAGCGCCATTCGTGTGTCAAAGAAGCTCGGGAAGTAGGCAACTAGGAGTTGCTACTGCTGCTGCTGCTCCTAAAGGAGGTTCTGGACTGGGTCTGCCGAGTTCGGCCAGAACTCGGTCCCAGGCCGAGTTCTGGCCGAACTCGGTCTGGCTGTTTTAGGATTTGGCGAGTAGGTTCTGTTTGCCCGACACAGAGTTCTGGCCGAACTCTGTGTCGTCGGGGCTGATGCGGGAATTTGGGTGACTTTTCACCACTGGATCTAATCCAACGGTCCAGGTTGGCTGCGGGATTAGGGAGTTAAGTTAGGATTTTCCAACCCTAATTCATAACGCAACGTAACACAACTTGGAGAGAGGAAGGAGGCAAGAGTGCCATTGCAACTTCGGAGAAGAAGACGGAGGATTGAAGGTCGCTATTCGAAGGAGATCGTGTTCGGGTAATCTCTACTCGTCGTTCTCGCTCTTCGTAGCATTGTAATCATTGTTCTTATTTCTGAGTGTTATGGGAATCCGATTTGGATCAGGAGGAGTTTGTAGAGGGTGTAATTCTTCTATTCCATTAGTGGAGGCTTCTCAGGGTTGGACTCCGATCGTCCCGTGGTTTTTTTCCGCAAGGGTTTTCCACGTCAAAAATTCTCTGTGTCTGCGTGGATTGTTTTGTGTGGTTATTTTTGGGTTCGTGCGTTGTATTGCTCGGTCCTCTCGCAGGTACTCTCCGGTTTGGGGAAAGGTTTCCACGCTTCTTTCCCAACAGAGTGGTATCAGAGCCAGGTTCTGGAATTCAGAAGGAGTGTCAGTAGTTGACAGAGAAACCAAAGAGAAGAGATGGACGCGAAGCCGGTATGCATGGTGAATCTTAATGGCACAAACTATCATTATTGGCAGAGCAAGATGAAGGATTTGCTGTTTGTCAAGAAGCTGCATCTACCCGTGTTTGCATCCGAGAAGCCCAGTAATAAATCCGAGGAGGACTGGACATTCGAGCACATACAGGTGTGTGGGTACATACGGCAGTTTGTGGACGAGAACGTGTACAACCACGTTGCCAATATTGAGCACGCGAAGACGTTATGGGATAAGCTGGAATCCTTGTATGCGAAGAAGACCAGGGTAAACAAGTTGTTCCTGATCCGAACGATGATGGGTCTGCGATACAAGGATGGGGCGTCTATTTCGGACCACTTGAGTGAGTTCCAGGGCGTGGTTGACCAGCTATCTTCTATGGAAGTCAAGTTCGACGACGAAGTTCAGGGACTGTGGCTGCTGTGTACTTTGCCAGACTCGTGGGAGACCGTACGAGTATCTATGATCGCTTCTGCTCCAGAGGACGTGGTCAGTCTGGAGTTTGCCAAGAGCGGGGTGTTGAATGAAGAGATGCGAAGACGTTCTCAGGGCACTTCATCCACATTCCACCACTCAGAGGTATTTATTTCAGAGAGCCGCGGAAGAGGCAAAAATAGGGGTCCAGGTGGTGGCAGAGACAAGAGCAGGGGAAAGTCCAAGGGTCGTTACGAGGAATCAGAGTGTTACCATTGTGGTAAGAAGGGCCATATCAAGCGAAACTGTTTCGCTTGGAAGAAAGAAGAAGGGCGACAAGAGGAAGCAAGAAGAGAACACTACAGCGGCGGCCTCGATGCATGGAGGCGATGTGATCGTCGTAGGTGATGAGGTCATTACTAACCTCGCCTGCGATGACAATTCTTGGCTGGTGGACTCAGGGGCTTCAGCACATGTATCTCACAACAGGGCACTATTTGCCACTTACACAACAGACGACTGTGGAGTGCTGAAGATGGGCAATGGAGATGTGTCGAAGGCGGTTGTCGTTGGAGATGTGCATTTGAGAACGAAGACGGGTGCGGTTCTTGTTCTCAAGGATGTTCGTCATGTCCCTGATATCCGTTTCAACCTGGTGTCGGTTGGAAGGTTGGATGACGAGGGATTCTTCAGTCTCTTCGGGAACAGTCAGTGGAAGCTTTCCAGGGGTTCGATGGTGATTGCCAGAGGAAGCAAGAAGTCCGGTCTCTACTATATAGAGGGGAGCGCACAGGAGGTGAACGCAGTCAGTGATGCGTCTACCGAGTTGTGGCACAAGCGGCTCGGCCATATCAGCGAGAAGGGGATGAGCTACTTGGTGAACATGAAGGTGATTCCGGGGCTCAAGTCTACAAAGTTGGAGAAGTGCACGCACTGTTTAGCTGGGAAGCAAAATAGGGTGTCTTTCTAAAGTCACCCAAGTTCGAGGAAGCCGGCGTTGCTCGAGTTGATTCACTCGGATGTATGCGGTCCTATGAAGGTAAAATCTCTTGGTGGTGCTTCTTACTTTGTAACCTTTATTGATGACTGTTTCAGGAAGGTTTGGGTCTATGCCTTAAAGGCCAAGGATCAGGTGCTGCCTACTTTCAAGGAGTTTCAGGCCTCTGTTGAAAGAGAGACGGGCAAGAAGTTGTTGTGTGTTCGGTCCGACAATGGCGGCGAATACCTCGGTCCCTTTGATGCGTATTGCAGAGAGCAGGGGATACGACACCAGAAGACTCCGTCAAAGACACCTCAGCTCAATGGTGTAGCGGAGCGCATGAACAGGAAACTGATGGAGAGAGTGCGGTGTTTGCTGTCAGAAGCAAACTTGCCGGACAGTTATTGGGGTGAGGCTCTTCTCACAGCTGCTTATGTTATTAATTTGTCTCCTAGTGCTCCTTTGCAGGGTGATGTGCCTGACAAAGTATGGTACGACAAAGAGCCGTCATATAATCACCTGCGGGCGTTTGGTTGTAAGGCCTTCGTACATATACCGAAGGACGAGAGGACCAAACTTGAGCCGAAGACGAGACGATGCGTCTTTGTCGGCTACGGTCGGGATGAGTTTGGCTATAGACTCTATGACCCAGTGGAAGGAAAGCTCTACAGAAGCAGGGACGTGGTGTTCGTCGAGGATCAGACCATGACCAATACTCAGGATTCCGAGACGCCTTCTGAGGCTGAGGAATTGCTTGAGTTAGAGTCATTTTGCTTCGAGCAGTTTCCAGAGGATATCGTAGAGGATCCAGTTATGGGGGAGCCAGTACATGGAGTAGCTCCCAACCTTGATCATCAGCCTGCTGATGGTGGTCAGGATGTCCCTCAGGAGGATGAGCATGCCGGGAAGGCAGTTCCTGAAGGGAAGGAGGCTGTCGGTATACAGCCAGCACTAGTGGCTCCACTGAAAAGGAGCGACAGAGATCGTCGACCATCTACGAGATACTCACCGGATGAGTATGTGCTATTGACTGACGGGGGAGAGCCCGAAAGTTTTGCAGAGGCTATGGAAGACGAACACAGGCAGGAGTGGATGGAGGCTATGCAAGAGGAGATGAGTTCCTTGCACACCAATTCCACTTATGATCTGGTGCGGTTGCCAAAGGGCAAGAAGGCTTTGAAGAATCGATGGGTGTTCAGAGTGAAGCAGACGGATGATGCTACTCGCCCTCGATACAAAGCGAGGCTGGTAGTTAAAGGCTACGGTCAGCTGAAAGGCGTGGATTATGATGAGATCTTTTCGCCTGTCGTCAAGCATTCGTCTATTCGGGTGGTGCTAGCATTAGCAGCCAGTCTCGACTTGGAGGTCGAGCAGATGGATGTGAAGACGGCATTCCTCCACGGTGATCTTGAGGAGGAGTTATACATGGAGCAGCCAGAGGGATTCTGTGAGAAGGGCAAGTAACATTTGGTCTGCCGGTTGAGAAAGAGCTTGTATGGTCTGAAGCAGGCTCCGAGGCAGTGGTACAGGAAGTTCGAGTCGTTTATGGGGGAGCATGGTTATGCACGGACGACGTCGGACCATTGTGTATTTGTGAGATATTTTGTCGAGGATGATTTCATCATTTTGTTGCTCTATGTTGATGATATGCTATTAGTGGGTCGGAATGCCACTAGGATAGCGGAGCTGAAGCGCCAACTGGGCGCGACCTTCTCTATGAAGGATTTGGGCGCAGCGAAGACTATTCTTGGGATGGAGATCAGCCGAGAGAGAGAGTCCAAGCTGCTACATTTGTCCCAAACGAAGTACATTCACCGGGTACTTCAGCGTTTCGGGATGGACGGGTCGAAGAAAGTGAGTTCCCCTCTTGCGGCTCACTTTAAGCTCACTGAGGAACAGTGTCCATCTACCGAGGACGAAAAGGAAGATATGGAGCGAGTTCCATATGCCTCAGCTGTGGGAAGCCTTATGTATGCCATGGTGTGTACGAGGCCAGATATTGCTCATGCAGTTGGTACGGTTAGCAGGTATCTTTCAAATCCTGGAAGGGTACATTGGAGTGCGGTCAAGTGGATTCTACGATATCTTCAAGGCACTGCTGGTTGGAGACTTTCCTCTGGTGGTGACGAGCCGAAGCTGGTTGGGTATACCGACGCTGATATGGCTGGAGATGTAGACACGAGGCGATCGACTTCAGGCTACGTGATGATGTTTGCGGGAGGAGCGGTGTCGTGGCAGTCGCGGTTGCAGAAGTGTGTTGCCTTGTCGACGACAGAGGCAGAGTACATTGCGGCGACGGAGGCTTGCAAGGAGCTGTTGTGGATGAAGATGCTGTTGCAGGAAATGGGACTGAAGCAAGAGCAGTATATTTTGCTTTGCGACAGTCAGAGTGCTATCCACCTTGTGAAGAATCAAACGTTTCATAGCCGGTCCAAACACATCGAGACTCGGTATCATTGGATACGGGATGTGGTTGAGAAGAAGGACGCGGAGCTTGAGAAGGTTCATACAGATGACAACGGAGCTGATATGTTCACGAAGATTCTACCAAGGAGAAAGTTTGAGTACTGCAGGCAGGTCGTCGGGATGACGACATCCTCCCCATAGTTGTGAAGGGGGAGAATACTAAGTGGAAAGGGAGTGAGTGTTTTATTTATTTATTTTTCCAGATTTTTTGTGGGAGAGGGGCGATGAAGAGATGACTTGGAAATATGGTGATTTTTTTATAGGTTTTATTTGATTCTTCTCCAAACAGTCATGGATATCCCCCGGTCCATAATTTATTTTACTGGGCCAAAAAAACTGCTGCTTCAAAAAAAAAAAAAAATAGAGACCCCCTTGGGAGAGGAGACCCTAGGCGGCTGCCTAGCCCGCCTCCCCCGGAGCCGCCTATGGAGTAATATAAATATTTATATACTTGATTGTGAATTAGCTTTAAGAACAAAATATATCATGTTTCTTCACCACCTAATAATAAACAAGTAGAGGTAAAAATGTGTCTTAATATAAATTCCTAACGGATAGTAAAACGATCGAAAATAAGATTGCGTAAATTTTCTAATGTAATATTCCATTAATTAGTTAAAATAAGTTGGGTTAAATCTTCTTTGTAAGATAATCTATTTAGTGTACCTCCATGCGAGCACAATATTTTTATTGTTTGGTCAATGGTGAAAAGAGAGTCTAGAAATTCTGAATGGAGAGCTTATAGAGCTTAGCTTGTAGAGAAAAGTTTGTAGAAGAGAGATTGTAGGAGAAGAGAATATAGAATGGTTTGAAAACTTCTTCTCTCACCCCCCTTCAATTCATAGGATTTAGAAAATTCAAACCGTTATGATCTAAACTGTAAAAAAAAGAAAAAAAAGAAGAAAAAAAAAAGACTGTTTTAATATCTATTAGACTGGGTTGGGAGCCTAATGGACAAACACTGGTAATAGTATCTCAAGATTGTTCAGGAGCTAAGGTGCCAGACTTTCTAAGCTGTGATTTAACAAAACTCAGATTTTCTTCATATTCAAGTGTGGCTTGTTAATGAAGCCAACTCGAGTTTTTATTAAGGGAGTGGAGTCCATTAGAGTTTGCCTTTTTTTTTTTTAGTCTGGTAGTTAACAGCATCTTATCGTTGTGAATAGAGAATCAGGAGAGCGAGAGGATGTTGCGTCTAACTAACTACAGCTCGTGGCGACTACTATCAAACTATAATTGCGCGCTTTAATAATTGATTTTTTTTTTTTTTTTGAGATGCCGCTTTAATAATTGATTAGGGATGAGCAACAGCTGGTTGGTAATGTCTCATTTTAGTTATGTTTCCTTTTTCTGATTGCTAATGGGAATCGCCTCCTCTCAGTCGTCGGTCATTTTCCTTGAATAAATGACTTTCAGTTGAATACACCACGTTGTGACCTGATCACGACTACATACTCAACCATTGAAAAACGTGCTTGAGAATCCAATCAAAGTATATCATATTTAGCCCACGCGATATTTTTGCAGAACTCCACGAAACATTTATAAAATTGCTACAAATTCCCCCATGATTCTAACTTTGTCAGTGTCCCTGGATTATCTTGTAAATATGTTCCGAGTTATCAAGCTATAGACAATATAGACTGTAGTAATTAAAGAAGGTTATTTAAGGACACATCCAAAATTGAACAGGATTATTTCATTTCTGACAGTCCAGTTAAACTTAGGACTGCCACAATTTTCTGGCAGTCCTAGGTACCTAATGGACTGCCAAAAAATATGGCAGTCCAGTTAAACACGAGATAG